>CAJPEV010000142.1:0-153140 GCA_905338385.1 Darwinula stevensoni
TATCACGTGTCGAGGTCGAGCATTCCTTAATTTTAGGGTAGGCCTAACCCTCTTAAAGCTAAATATTTTTGTATTTATTATTATTATTATTATTACTATTATTTTTTGACTATCCTAGTTGCTACTGTCTAGTACAGTGGTGCCCAACCCGTGGCCCGCGAGCAAAAAGTGGCCCTCGAGGTGCTTACAAGTGGCCCGCGAGGTCCTAACCCACAATAATTATTAATACCTTCAGGTTTCCTTAACCCCTTTCCTACGGATGACATATATAAACATGACTTATTATCTCGATTTTCAAAGCTGAAGAGCTATGAGCTGTTTGTTTTTTTTTTTTGCTTGGTAATGAAAAGCTGTTTGCTCCAAAATGGTTAGCCTCGTTCACCTTCCTTGACATATGTCAATGTCACGTGTCACGTTTTGGCACTTGACACGTGACATATGTCTTGCAAACGTGTTGCACGTTTATTGGCCAACATGTTTGGCTGCTGTGTCAGGGGTTTTGCATATAAATGACTGCATTCTAACTCATTCATTCCTACCGTTTACTTCTGCATCTTCTCATCTATGATTCTGACCACAAACTGATTTTCCGGCCCTTGCTTTGACTTACGAATCCGATTTTGACCACGATTACATTCTGACCAACTGATACCGACCTTTGCTTTGATTTACGATGATTTACGTTGATTCCATCCATCCTACCAAATTACCTGTTTTTCGTTCTTCATACCTGTTTCTCTGTACTTTCCTACGGATGACGTATATTTAGGTCGTGGGACTTAGCGCCTGGCTGAGGCTGGAATAATACCGTTGGGATGCTGGGCTGGCTCAGTCAATCCCGTTGTCAAGTGGTTAAAATAGTCTCCTACAATACTAGTGACTGCATATGGCCCGCGATGGCTGTGGGAGTGAGCTATGTGGCCCCCTAGCCGAAAAGGTTGGGCACCACTGCCCTAGAGTGTCTAGGGTGGAAGAAGTAATATTTCAGAGTCCACTTATCCAGGATTATACATTTCACTTGTCTTGCTTGTTGACCCAGAGTCTTGAACTTTGCTTAATGCCATGAACTGGATGTTTCTTTTATATCGATTTTCCTAGTCAAATCTGGAAGTCTGAAATTAAAATGTGCTGCATGGGAGCATTAAAATTGGCATAAGGAAATTTAAATACAGTGCTGTGCTGTATGTTGAACTTAAATCCCTCAGACCATTTCCACATATTCTGCATGGTTTTCACGCTGCCATATGCAAACTGTCATAGCTTTGCCATCTGTTGTTTGATGTTGGTACTTTTTGGACCTATGTATAGAGCATGTTCAGAAACGTACAGCAGATATGAAGATATTCCTGTAGTTAGTTATGCAACACCTTTCCTTCTAGCCAAGACAGCCAGAGAAGGTGGGCTCATTTTCATCAGTTATGTCATCAGATGTGAGTCCACTAAGCCATGGAGAATGTGGATCTGTGTTCTTGTCTCCACTCAAAGTCACACCCAGTGGGAAGGGGATTGAATCCTTGGCTCAGGATCAAGAAAACAGCCTGGATATCCGTAGTGCCATTCAGGGACAATTCGTTGTCAAGCCACAGGTATGTCTTACTTATGTCTCAGCTCTGCAAGTATCCTACACCTCCAAAGATCACCCCAGAAGATGTTAATGTTTGCTGTTTGATTTCTTCAAATTGAAAATGAAATAAAGTGAAGTCACATGATCCTCAGTAATGCATTTAATGTGGTAATGTAATGCAGTAATGATCTCCAAGGAGTATGGTGATGTCTTGAGTTCATAAAATCAGTGCAGTAGTCACATTGAACAAGTCACAAGCCTGCTTTTTGCAACAGCCACTTCCCCATTCAGCTCTTGGCATGTTATTATGCTTATAAAGTTCTTTTGCAAAATCATGCAAATTGTATGTTGGTAATAAAATCCAATTAAAATCCTATTTCATGTGAAATTCATTGAGTTAACCATTCTGATTCTTGTCAGTTTTACATCTCTGCTTTTTTCAAGCATGTTTTTTTGTCATGTTCTAGGATGAGGACAGCACTCGAGCAGAAGGACCAGGACAGGAGTTAAGTGGAGTCCTGGTACCTGGAGTGGGTTCAGCCTCTCTGTCTCCACAACATTCCAGCAGTCCATCAGAGGATGCATATCTCAGCCTTGAAGACACATCCAAGTCTCTATCTCCTTTTTCCTTGTCCTATCTCTAGGCTTGGAGTGTCCTATTTTTTCACTTTTTCACTTACTTTCCTCAGCAGAGTATGCAGACACTTCTGATTGCCTTAAAAAGAAACTAATAGCTTTTTGAAAAAATAAAGACTTATTTGTGAGTGTTTATGCATAATGTACATATATGTGCCAATCTCCTGTTCTGCAAGGCCCTGTAGGATTCTTTAGTGTAATTGTATCTTTTCTGTTACTTTTCCTATCAAGAATAGAGGAAAGTAGCTACTTTGGTGTGAATCAAAGATGCAAGTAAACTCCATGCTGCCCCTTTCTTTTGCATTCAGGTACTACAGTTTTGATTCAAAGCAGTCAAGCCTAGACTCAAAGACATCAGGTAGTCGTGATTCCAAGCGATCAAGTTTGGATTCAAGGCGTTCAAAGAAGGAACCACTGGGTGTTGTGTCATCAAGTCCTAGTCATTCCATGTCTGGGAAAGGGAGCTTTGATCGTGATGCTGATATAATGAAGCAGCTGAACATGTTTGTCCGAACACGGACAGATTCAGGACGTCTTCTTTCTGACAAAGTGCGTCCTTCAATACCAGGCTGACCTGGGATTGGATCTTCATTAGTTAGAGCTGTGTATGAAATAATGCAATATTTTTTATGCTTCCTGAATATACATGGTATATATATTCTGAACCTAACTTTTGGCCTACATGTATCCCTGCTATCTCCAGAGCAATTTGCTTTTATTGAGCTTTCAATTTGCATAGATTGATATATTCCCCACAGATCTTCAAAAATTCCATCAAAATTCATCCTGCTAAAGCAAGGCTATGAGCAATTTTTCAATAGTAATTGTAATTTAAAAGTGGACAAATGACTCCTGTCACTTTGAAGTTGCTAGACTCTGTTTCTATCTCTCTTTCCATAGCAAACCAGGAGAAAATCCATAGAAACCGATTGCAATTTTTCTCTTTAACGATACTTTGTGATTCGATGGTTATCAATTGGAGAAAAACTTATCAGAACCAGCTGCAAGAAAATACTTATCCAAGAATGAATTTCAATAGAAATATATATTTCATATGTCCTGCATAATATGCAACTATTTCAGCCAAATGCAAAGCCATTTCCTCCATGGACTACCAGTGCTCTCCTCTGTCCATTTTCAAAATCCTACTACTTTTTAAGAATTGATCATTGCCTTGGCCCAGCAGAATGAATTTGAATTGAATTTCAGAAGTTTGTTGAGAACACACCAGCCCATGCAGAGGGCAAGTTCCATAAAAACTGCTGGAGTAAGGGCAGAGCATTATTGGTTAAAAGCTGTTTGTCTTTCTTCTGCCATACCCTTTCTTGCCTGCAGAAAACCACTATTACATGTCATATCTTATACACTGGTAAAAGTAGAGTCTTTTGCTTGCGATAAAGCAGAAGACTTTACTTTTATCAGTACTTCTGCTTTATCACAAGCCATGGATGAGGGGTGTTCTAGTCCCATTCCAATGTAAGAACCAAGTTGTTTGAGAGAGAATTCATAGAGATGATGCCAGTGCAATATGTTTGATGATATGCAGGAGATCCTGGAGCAGGTGACAGTCCTGAACCTGGACACAGGGGAGAGGGTACCATTAAGTGTGGCTGAAGAAAAGCTCCCTTCCTGCGTCAATCCACTCAGCCTTCACATCATGCGGCTTACCTCTGAATACATTGGGTATCTCCTTTTTCCCTCTGTGCAAATCCATATGTATGAACTGCATGTGGTACTTGGGAAGATTTATGCTTGTATGCACTTTTTCTAGCAATTCTAGCCTGGATGGAGACCGAGAATCTGACACTGAGAGTGTTTGCACCCAGAAGTCCTCCATAGGGGGGGACTCAACAGAAGGCAGTGGTGTCAAGAAAAGAACGTCTGTTTGCATTATGGGCTTCTTGCCTATCTCTGGCATTTTACATTTTAGCACTAAGGGGGTTCTTGGGTTCACTGTCAGTAACCCTAGTTTACTATTTTTAATTATTTTTTATACTTGAGTTATGCAGATTGTTTATAAGCAAGGCATTCCAGAAGTCAAAGGCAATAGTGGAGTACACTCAAAGTGATGTAAGGCTGGACAAATGGCTGTTGGACCAACTTGACTCTGGAGAAGTTGATGTGTTGTGATGACTAAGGTGTTGTGATGGTACCACCAACGTGATATGTACCCTAATATTGGAGATGAAAGCCACACTTAGCAGACCATGGGCATACTTTCATAATTGAGAGACTTAATGCACCAGTAGCTTTGCCTCATTCCTTAAGGAATGCTTTATGGTGTGATATAAGAACATGTTGTTGAACCTTAAGGCCATTCCAACTGCCAATAGAACCTATATCAAGCCATTGCTACAATCACATGGGTTATGTGGTGGAATTTCTGGGCCTGTATCATGATGGTGGTGCTATAACAATGCCTGATTTGTCTAGACCAGCGCTTCCCAACCCAGGGGTCGCGACCCCATATGGGGTCGCCAAGGTCATGTTTGGGGTCACAAACCAGCAGCTAAATGCCATGTTATGTTTTTTCTTTGCGATTTTAGTGCATGGGTGAGGAAGCCTGTCGAACTTCGGCCAGTGCTCAGGGTCCCGAATGGTACAATCGTGATTTTTGGGGTCGCGCATGAAAAAGGTTGGGAAGCCCTGGTCTAGACTCATGTACTTTTGCCTATTCAAAGTGGATGTGATTGACTTCTCAATGCAATGCTGTCAGACAGCAAACTGTCTGCTGCATTTTTACTCCACCAGCCTTTACCAAGTGATTGAAAATAAATGCATTGCTGCTTTCTATAGGGGAAAGAAAACTTTGTACAATAAGTGCAAGATTCAAGTGCAAGTGCAAATTCGTGCAACGGAATCCTTGAGTGCACATGCACTCTACTCCAGATGGCAGATGACAGAAGAAAAAAAATTCGGTTAGAAAAGCCTCACTGGCCCACACTAGGACTTCTCAAGCCATGGGTTGCTCTAGTGACCTGATCTCTAATGTTTGAAATCACGTCTTACGTTATTGACGTTTAAATCACTTTAAATTACGATTCCGAACGGTCTGGTAAAGTATACCTATTTAGTCTCTAAAAGTGACGTTCTCTCTCCAGAGATACAGGGATTTTGGTTCTGGAGACAAAATATGGCTCCCTTGCCCCTAGATGTTGACTTTCTATTTGTCTAAGAGATTTGATTGATAACTGTAATTTTAATGCTAAAAGAGAGGGAGTAAAAAATAAGGTAACATGCAATTTGATAACTTGTTGAATAATCTTCAATTAAAATATCAAAAATACTGGGTGGTATTTAAAAAAAGTCTCTCTTTCGTATTTCTCGTGTGACTTTTCCCATGAGAAAGTGCTTGGCTTTTTTATTGTCTAAATCACTCTGTATTTTTGTATTTTGTTTGCCATCATCCTACAAATGATTAATTAGCATGTTTCATCCTTTTTAATTTTCTCTCTTTTATCTTTAATTTGAGTTATCAATTAATTCTCTGGGACAATTTGGGAATTTTAGCATCTCCCTTAATCATCATCTAAATCCCCATATCTCTGTCCTCTTTTGGCATGGAAACCTCTGATTTGGACTATGCTATTCTCAGCATCATAGAACTGCCTGCCTGCTAATTTTCATCGTATTCTGATATTGACAAACATAGACCAATTCCATGCTTTGAGTGAAATGATACACCTCTAAATAAAATTGTGCTACAGGATATCATATGTATCAGACAAGGGTACCAAAAAAATCCTGAGACTCATTTCAACACCTTGTAGCTGTTCAGTGTTGATTGCTTATCTAGTTTATCATTTTTGTGCACTTATATGCTGTCTTTTTCCCATGGAAAGTAGTAGTTCCTTCATCTTTTTTACCACTCTATGTATGATTAAGCAGCTACAGGTTGAAAGATGAAGTGGCCAAATTAATGCCTGAATGGATAGTAAAACTGTTCTTTTTCAAAGTATCCAGACAAGGGAAAGTTATTGCATAGTGCATTCCCAGTTGAAGTCACTTCAAAGCAACAAGCAGAGCATGCCCTGCCACTGCCGAACCCCAGTGATTGGCTTTTGAGGATTGTTCTTGTCCGCATGCAATGCTCTGAAGGCTGTGGCTAGTATTATGAATATAGCCAGCAGATATAGGGCTAGCCTAAAGAAAAGTGATGGCAATTTAGTCCCAATACCCCAATGTAGTAGATGTATTAAACTGTACCTCTATTATTTTAGAAGTGAGGTCCTGGTATCATAGAAAAAAATGTGTTGATGCAGCTGACTTAAAAACGTAAGAGTACATGAAGCATTTGTAGAGTCCATGATGGAGTAACAATAATCAATTTTCCAACTTAAGCACCCCCTTCTATTTCTGCATTGATGTTAGCATTGTTCTGGGCTGTGCAGGTTACAGCTGAAGCGATTCCTGGGTCGAACTGTGGGGAAGACAGTGAACAAGGCAAAAAGTATGGCCCAACACCATGTTGGGAGGCACAAAGACTCTGACCCCATGAGTGACCTTCCAGATGACACAGCTCAAGGGGATACTGGCCAGATCGTCAGGGTAACCATTAATATTTATCCCATTGCATTCATTCCGTATTTCATTTCAGCATAGACAGACAACAACCATCATGGATACTGGTAGCTTAGATCTCCATCAGCACTATTTGCTATAGCAACTTTGCTATGGCACCTTGCCACCTTGGGTGGAACAAAAGTCTTGACAGGCCATGCTTTCTTTTAGTACAGAAGAACAAGGAAGTTGTTCCCATCCCTCCTGGTCAAAGAACAGAATGCATTGTTTTGCTGTTAACAGTGGACTCTCAAGACTTTAGTCCCACCTAGTGCTTTGTCACTGCTATGTAATTACTCATTCTTCCACCAGAGTACCTTAAACTTTTTACTGCTACATGCCTGTTATTTGTGGCCATAAATTACATTTCCATCTATCTGCAAATAAGAAAATCAAGGTGCAAATCTGATCCAGAAGTCAGCCTTCTTTCATTGCAAAGGAGTTTCATTTTATTGTGTCATTAACCCCTCCACTGGTGAGTTTTAAGATACAAAAGGAAGGTCAGCCCAAGAATTTCTCAGGGATATTGATGAAATGGTTAAGCAAAATACATTTTGTGAAACTCAACCACTTCAAGTAATCTTGCTCTCATTTCACCTCTGTCTCATGTTTTTAAGATGGGACTCCACCCCTATGTGCCAATATTCAGAAAGGGTAGAGGTTGTTTTCCAATCTGATGTGTGTAACAGAAAGATTGCAGGTGGAAGTTAAGGAATCAGAGAGCAACAGTGTCATTTAGTCTCACCCTGGGCTTAGGCCTGGGGCCTCTGGCATTCACTGTCAACCTCCACATGTGCATTCCTCAAAATTAATCCTTCCCCTCCTCCTCTGCTTTGATTATATTTACATTTATTGCAGTTATATTTGCAGATAATTTCTACACTTTCCTAAAGATCAGTTTTGGCATAAGCCTTTGTTAGCGTGATGCTTTTCATCTGATAACCCTCATTTGATTAGATTCAGAAGTTTCATCCTTCGTAATGATTTTTTTCTAAGTGCAATCTTGTATCCAGGAATAGAGAAGAACAAATTTACAGTATGAGCCTGTATATTCACAGATGAAGGCCTCCAGCAGCCACAAGGGACCATATGACTTTGATGGCCTGGTCTACATCCAGAACCTGAGTGGAGAACATTCCCTCCCAATCTGGACAATGAAGTTTTCACAGTGTGGAAGGCTCCTGGCTACTGCCGGTCAGGACCGGGGCATCCGCATCTGGGTCCTCAAGGATGCATTCTCCTACTTCCAGGACATGCGTACTCGATACAACGCTGAGATAAAGGTCTCCATTTGCTTGGCAGTCTATCTCTGGCATATTGGCCCTGCTCTTTTTGTAATTGATTGTCTTTCTCTCCTGGTGTTTGTCAGGAAGATCTGATGATAATTTGTTGCTTTGGTAATATGCAAATGGGAGAATTAATTAAGATACCTTATGTGTTGCAAAGTTCTCAAAGAGCAGAGTGCTTGAAAACCTTTGAAATTCAGAGAAATAGGCATAATCTCCAAGGGTTAGATAAAAAATCAGGAACACTCTCCCATCTTCTTGATAAACATGACAAAGGTCAGGCATAGTGCATAGAGACACCATCAATCAACCATGAAGAATGTGAAGGAAGTGGACAGTGGTGCAAAGGAGCTGGTGATTGTGTACCAAAATGCTTGAGGAAATTATCTTTAAGTGGACCTGCATGTGTCAGAAAAATGTATTTTCAAACTCATCTGGGATGTAATATAAGAAAATAAGGTGGTGGTGGCAACAGGAATACCCTGTTAATGAGAAATAGGATAAAAGACTTCCAAAAGTTTTTGTAGTGATTACATTAATATCTTTTGGAGAAAGTATGATGAATGTTTTTTGGGAGCAGACATCCCCAACACCATCACAAGAGTCCCTGCAGTCCCAGCATTCACAGGAGGAAAGACGAGAGAGCGGTGGGAGCAGAGGCGAGGAGATGCGGGACGACCCCACTGCCCCTTTCATGCCACAGCCCTTCTGCATTTACAAGGGGCATAATGCTGATGTCCTTGATGTCTCCTGGTCCAAAGTAATTGTCTCTCCCAGACTTCTATTGAGCACTCCTAGTAATAATACCCAGGAATGGTAATGTAAATTGAATAGGTCAAGTGAGCCTTGTTGAAAAATGGTTGTGGAAAAGAAACCATAAAGTATAAGGAAAAATCCATTTTGAGGAGGGATAAATTTCAGACAAAATAGAGGACGTTCAGAGTATGATCCAAGATCAACTCATATTGTGTGAGGTTGAGAGAAAGATGTATGAGCTCTTCAAATGTGATGCATTGCCTCTCACAAACTTAAAATAATATTATATTAGAAAATGCATGATTTTGAGGCCATTTTCATAATCATTTAATTTTGAGTTTGGTAAGGTCTTAATAAAGGACAATAGAAGTAGTTACCTGTTCTGTCACGCCGAAACCGTGTAAAGTGCGTTCCTTCCTGAGACGACAAAGGTCGTGTAACTGAAACAGTGACGGTAGAGGAAGGTAGGGAAGGTCTCCATCTCCATCCTTCCTGTCAATAGCCTCATGCGTCTCAGAATTTCCCCAAGGAGAAATTTGAGATTTGATTTTTGCTACCAGGACGATCGGTACTTCCTGAGTGGATCCTTGGACGGGAAATTGCGACTCTGGTACATCCCAGACAAGAAGGTGGCTCTGTGGAACGAGGTTGAGGGCACCAGCAAACTCATCACTGCTGCCTCATTTTGCCAGGTCTCTTCTACAAAACTTCTTTCTCATAACTACAATGTTTACAACTATGTCTGGGCTCTGATCCTGCACAAGTTTGAAGTGATTCATCATGCAAAAAAAGACAATTTTATGCAGAAAGCTTCCCTGCCTAATTTGTTGATCTCTTAGATGAGTTCATCATCATTCCATCATTGTTACTTACCGTATATTGCACCAGTTTAGCAAGCTCAAGCTAAGTATGCATATTTGGGTTATGTTCATTCAAAACTTGTGAAATAATCCACATCGATACACTTAACCTCAGATTGAATTTGGGTAAATGAGAGTAATTTTAACTACTTTTGATGAATTTCCAGGATCCTTGCATTGTTGCAGCATGTCTATTTCTTTCCAGTGGCACATGTTTAATGTCTTGAAGTATGCAAGAGCAGCTTCCTTTATCTACAGGGTCATCAAAAAAAGATGCTCTAGTTTTCATCACGAGTATTTTCTAAAATAATACACATAGAATCTGGAATTATAGCTTACAAAACACAGGATGTTTTGGAGTTTTTAATTATGAAAACACATTTTGAATGTGGGAGCCTCCAGCATCCATGATCCTCTGCAGGCGTTCACGGAGGTCAACGATAACTTCAAATGGTGTTTGCTGATTAATGCTTTCCACAACAGTTCTGATTTCCGCCTTCAATTCTTCGACCGTATGTGAGTTATTGCTGTAGACATTAACCTTTAGAAGTATTATAAAAAGTATTATAAAACCCCATAAAAAGTAATCACAGGTATTAAGTTCAGAAGAGTACGGTGTTCTTGAACGTCCACATCTGAAGCGACCGTGATATCCCTTCTTATTGTCCTTCACATTACCAGTATTTATGAATTTTGTTACTGGCCTGTTCATTGCAGATGTGCTTGGAGTGTCCCTACGTCAAAATTCACTTCGAAAATCACACTGCACTTTAATAACGCTGCCGTTTGATAAAACTTTTTCAACATAAACACCCGCTGCTCTGTGATATACGCTAGCTTGTTTGCTACTGTTTATCGAAATTAGCACTAGGACTGCATAGTATGATACAAAACTCCCAAGCCTGACGTGTCGAATGATACCACATATGAGGTTGTTGGCAATGTAGTTCAGGAAATATAAGTGAAAACTGAAGCGTCTCTTTCTGATGACCCTGTATATCCTCTGGCATCCCTCGTCCAGATTTATAGACTTTTGGGTTTTATGCATTGTTCAATATTTGCTCATTGGAGCAGAAAATCCAATTCTCGATCAGTATGGAGACAAACCACCAACAATGAATGCAAAGAAACCATCCAAAGCAGTGCAGCCAGTTTTTTTATTATATATTTTTTTAGCCAAATAAGAAAGTCACAAAATCTGTGACAAGAATGAGTCGGAAAGTGTTTTAGCGTTTTCCTCAATATAAATTTTTTGAAAATCAGTGTCTAACAACGGACCAGAAGTGATGATGGAGAAAATTTGATCTTCCAGAACGGGAAAATAGCTGTGGTGGGGACATACGACGGTCGGTGCATCTTTTACAACACGGAGGAGCTGAAGTACTTCACGCAGATTCACGTGCGATCCACCCGCGGGAAGAATGCCAAAGGTCGCAAGATTTCGGGTATCGAGCCTGCTCCTGGAGAGGACAAGGTGACGCCTCCTTTCCGTTTATTTTTTTAAAGCTTTATTTTCACGCCTTTCTCTGGAAAATGATGGAGACTGTATGAAATCTCTTAGAATGTTTGCATATGTCCACATAAAGCTTCTGTTGTTTGCAGGAGTATTACTGCTTCCACTTGGACTAAATTTTTACAATTGTGATCGAGTAGGTGACATCGGATGCCGAATGCGTACGCTTCAGATCCTTTTTGGCTCTCAAACCTTTACACCTGTTGAGTTTCTTGTTAAGGAAATGTGAAGGGTTCGAATTACGATAATGAGCACGGCCGAGTGGAGAGGCGCAGTTCTTATTTGGGTCTCATGAGATACACCGGTACGCCTCACCAGGGCCGCCCAGAGGGGGGGGGGGGGCAATTGGGGCAATCTGCCCCGGGCCCAACGAATCAAGGGGGCCCCCAAGGGGTCTCCAGTTTAGTTTCGCTCCGGGCCCCTGGAAACCTCTGGGCGGCCCTGCGCCATGGGGCGCACGGGTGCGCCCCACCTCTTTTCCTTTGTTGCGCCTCAGGCTTCACCAGTGCGCCTCAGTGCTGCAGAGGTTTTGTGAGGCCGTGATCCAGGAAAATGAACTTAGTTCGTGGGCTGATCTTTCTTCAGTTACATTTACCCTTATAAGGGGTTATGAAAATAAATGTAGTGAGGCCTACCGATGCACCTCATGACGCAGGGAAGTCATCTTCGTCATGGTGGAGGGTTCTTTACGCCCATGGTGTCCAATACGTTCGCCACTCGCCTTAAGTGGCGAATTGATGCTCTTCATCAGTTATATTTTTTCTTCTTTCAAAAGATTGCGCATTCTTTTTATTCATATTGCATATATTTTGTATCTTGTGGCGAATATGGTGACCTGATCACCACAAGTTTGGCTAGCATCGAAATCCTATTAGACACCAATGCTTTACGCATAGGCTTAAAAAAGATATCAATTCTATCAATGTAGAATTTTCTTCATTCTTTCTCTCTCTTGTCTCTCCTGATCCATCCTTACCACTTCGCACTTCACTAATTGCAGGATAAACAATAAACTGTGTCTAAAAGCTATAAAGTCAGCAAAAACCTGCAGAAATGCTTCCTACCGCACGGTCGGTGGTTGTACACTTCGTCCCAAAAAATGTTGGAACCTTTTCAATCTGTAGTTTCTCGTAATTGGTTCAGACTATCGCTGTGCGCTTTTGAGGGCTGACTAAGACATCAAATGAGCACATGCACGCAAAGTTATATAAAAATCCATTGATTCATTTCGGAGGTGCAGCAGTTTATTCTAAGTAAGGTTGCGGCGGACCATTGCCGTCGACCGCACTCGGTGCGAGCACAGCCAGCCAGAGAGGGAACTCACCGATTCCCGAACGGTCAGTGGCGCCGCGCGTGTGTGAGTTCCACTGGCGGCCCTCGTGGCGTGGTAAACCTAATTACATTCCTCACGCCATGAGGCACACCGGTGCGCCTCACTAAAAAGTCCGCAAAAGACCACTTAAAATTGCAAATAGCATGGGATGATCAAAGTATGTTGTTAACCCTTATACGCTCAGCGGGCCGATCCATCGGCTCCGTCTAAATCATGCTCTTTTAGTTACATAAATGTCTCAAAGGTTGTTTTTGTTGTTTAGTCACATAAATGGCTCAAAATGCTTCCCTAAACACAGGTGCTAACTGCAAAAGGTACGTATGTGATGTAGTTCCGGACCAGAGAGTGTTTTAGGCCAGGTACTTGGAAAATAGGCTGAGTGCGAAAGGGTTAAGGAGTCTCCTAGGGATATACAAATGACTTTGACGTAGGAAAGTCACCAGGTCGATATGGCCGTGACGGTCAACCTGTTAAAAGTCTGGGATCTATCTTTGTTGTCGATCAGATCCTGGTGACGTCCAACGACAGCCGCATCCGCTTGTACGACCTTCGGGACCTCAGCCTCTCCTGCAAGTATAAAGGCTGTCTGAACCAGAGCAGTCAGATTCGGGCCTGCTTCAGGTGAGTTCGATTTTCGCGATTTCCCCTCGTCTCGGCCTCCGATTCCGATTCGGATCGCATTCATTGCAGTCACGACGGGAAGTACATCATCAGCGGGTCGGAGAACCAGTGCTTCTACGTCTGGAAGACGCACCACGACTACGCCAAGTTCTCGTCCGCCCGGCGCGACCGCAACGACTACTGGGAAGGCATCAAAGGTAATTTAAAAAAAAAAACAAAGGTCGTCTTCTCTTCTTCCCATCTTTCGGCTCTAGCCGCTTTTTGATTCCGTCTCATCGCGATCTCCCTGTGCACGTGTCGGATGCGGCTAGCGATGCGTGCAGTTAGCATCCTTCCAAAATCTGTGTTTATCGTTTGAAATTCGGAGTGCCGATCGGCAGACAGACTGTTGTGGGAGAGACGAGAGAACATTTTTACCGCATCGTGTCACGAACTGTCGATCCGTCGATGGATTGGTGCACAAGTCATTTGCCCCGCGAATGAGGTCGATATTTTCATATAGCTTTATTAAAGCTTTTCCTTTTAAAAATTTTTTTGTCGGAAGCAATCGTGAAAAGAAACCGATCGCATAAAGCTTAACTATCAGGTCTTCGATTTCCGCTCCGCAAAATTTCCTGGTAAACAGATGAGTAGATTTCTTGTGCCCAAAATACTTCCATTATCATTAATTGCGCTTTGTAGCGTGCTCGACGATGTGCAAAAGTTTTTAATTTGAAAAAGACGTACTCCTTGCTACCAGTAACTTCTCGAGCCGATGCGTTCCGTTCTCTCCTCTCGATCACTCTTCGTTCTCTGTCGTGAGGGTGGCGAGGCAGCATATCGTCGGAAAGCTGCCGTGACGTGCCGCATCCGGCGACGAGGGGAAGAAGGTAACGTCGATGGGAAATCGAGGAGGTGCAAGAGGCTTGGGGTCGAGAGTGAAGCCTTCGCGATGCGTCCGTGCGTCGGCACTCTCGGAAGTCCCCTGCCAGACTCCTCATTTCCAGAAGCTCGAAACGATGCGTGAGTGGCGATGGGACGCCATCAAACTCGAAATGAAAGAGAGGGAGAGAAAAAAAAGAGGACTGCGGGGAAGCAGAAGCCTCTCCGGAGATCCCGACCTTTCTTTTTTCTCTCTTACCTGCCTCTACTGGCTTCCGGCTCCTCCCGGCACATTTGTGGCTCTACTAGGGGCCTGACGTCCTCTTTCGATACGCCTTTCTTTACTCATCTTTCGTCGATGAACGTATAGAATGGCCCAAAAAACATCGGTCTCCGCGAACTCGATCTGTGACCAAGATTCAAAATTGGATTCCGTATAAATGGGTGATAAACGGTATGCCTATGACTCTGCGATGGGAAATGCAGCATATTTAAAGTTGCTATTGACTAGTTTTTAACTCGAATTAGCTCAAAAGTATGGCCTCTTGGCGTCTATCGTTGGAACGTCGATGGTTCGGGTCGGTACTCGGACGTTTCCGAGACCGCCTTCATAACGGCCCTAGTTTTTCGTAAAATAGATACTTTTTCGGTTTTTAATCCGCCGGCCGAGTCGATCGAGCGACGAACCTGGCTTACACACCCGGTTCGACGCTCGGATCCGGAGAGACCTGGTTCCCCCAAAGCGTTGAATCGGACCGTGATTGCAGCGCACAACGCGGTGGTGACGGTGGCCGCGTTCGCGCCGCACCCGGAGACCATCCTGCGGCAGATGGAGCGGGAGAAGGCGAGACGAGACGGAGCGAAGGTGAAGGCGGGGGACAAGAGCGATCACCCGCAGGGCTACTTCCTCGTCACGGCAGACTTTCACGGCTGCATCAAGGTCTTCATGAGCACAACCAAGCCCAAACACAGCAGCCTCCCCGCATCTGCTCTCGCCTGATTCGAGTCCACGATGTCCCTTTCCTCCTTCTTTTTCGGCTTCATCGTGCCTGCCGTTTATTACTTTTTTTCCAGTGAATATATATCACCAAAAATGTTTCTGCTGATTTACCGTGCCCTAACAGATGAAGGTTCGGCCCGTCGGATAGCAACGTTGTTCTCGTTGGATCGCGTCGATATAACACGTATTGAAATTACCGAATATTGGCTCACCTCGTCTCCGCCTTGTGATAATATATATAGTCATGAATCGTGTCTCGTATGCAAATACACGTTCTATACTTTTTTCACGCATTTGTTTTCTCCATTATTCTTCAAGATCAGTGGCTGAAGGGTCAGGGGGAGGGGGGCAGGGGAACACAGTGAGGGCGCCAAACCTCACCCGAGCGATATCGGGAAAGAAAATTATTACTTCCAATTGGGACGCCAAGCTCTGTCCCGGGGGCGCGACTGCTCCCCTGTAAAATACGTCACTGCTCAAGATGCAAGAAAATCTGTTTTTCGTTGGAGGTTTATGCTCGTCCACGAGGCGGCTGATCGATGAGGAGTTTATCCACGCGATCGCCACCTTCACTGATTAATTTTAGCCGATCGGAAAACCTGTCGTAACGGAGTGAAAAAAAAAACTCGTGATCAAGGGTGAAAAAAAGTGCTTAACTTACGTGATTCTCGATGACGGCAGAACGCAAAATGCCATCCTGTCCTGTTGGCTTTTACATCCCATCCCGTCTCCCTAGTTTATCGACTTTTTCTTGCAAAATACAAGTACGGGTACAGATGCTCTGTGAACTCCTGGGCGTCCATGTGGGATCACTCATCGCAATTATTGCAGGCAGAGCTCCTTTGACGATGCACAATATAAAGCTTTGGCACACCTTGGTTTTCTCAGGAAAAACGTGAAAAACACTCGTCCCAGCGCACGTGAAAGTTGAAGTTGATGTATGAATTTAAACCGGACTCGCGGTGCCCCGAGTTCAGGAGGGGTCTTGATGACGGTGTCGGAACACGAAACACACTTTACTTTATAATAAAGGGTGGTTCAAAAAAAAATGGTAGCCTAAAATATTACGCTTATTATATTTTTGGTTACCTTTTTTTGGACCACCCTGTAGTTTAACTTACAGTTTACTGATAATTGTCTTTAACAACAACCTCAGAAATTTCCATGACTGACTATAATACAATTTCAAAAATCCATGGATTACTGATTAATTAAATGGATAATGCTTAATGATTACTCAACATGTATTCCTTTGCCCAGCTCAAGCATTTTATGCGCATTTTCCGTATATTTTACTATTTTCTATTGCTCTTATGGATGTTAGAGGTCTTTTCGTGGAAAAATTCCGCTCCGTGCTCATGAGATACGACGCCGAAAAGGCGGAGATGGAACTGTGACCGAGGTGAGCCTCACCGTATGCATTGCCCTCAGTAGTGTGCCTAGAAAATCCCAATGGGGGGGGGGGGGTTTGACATTTGAAAAATTGGTGACCCACCCTGCATATTTGGCCAAAAAAAAAAATTTTTTAGAATCGAACCTGTAAAATGTATCGCAAGGGAAAAGGAGTTATGCCCCCCCAACCCCCCCCCCCCCTTGGGCACGCCACTGATTGCCCTGGTCCCATTAAGTCGGAAATCTGACCCTGCAAGCTTGCTACCCCCGTCGCTTTCAAACGTGAAGACGGAAACGCCAACCGACGGAAGCAAATCGAAGCCAGCAGGTCTACCTCAGGAAAATGACACACTGTCGCTGGATCTCGGAGTACGGGAAAAATCTCAAGGTCGAAATCAGAGATTCACCCATTCCTTGGCACGACGCGTCGACGCCAGGCAACGATCGGAAAAGTCTCGACGTTCAGCGCCAGGAAACGGGTGAAGAAGTTTCGGTCACCGTTTCTCTAGAGGTGGCAAACGATGGTGATGTCGATGGATTCCGACCCGGTTACGATACGCTCGAGGAAGGCGTAACGAGAAGCGATCGCGAAACGGAGATCCACCGTTCGGAAACGACTCAATGGTCGTGCGGGACGATGCACCGAGAAGACCGGACTCTCTGTGGCGGTGCCTCCGACGTCGAGGAACCCCGCCTGCCCCGGTGGTAGGCCCTGCAACCACAGAGAACCGACCGGTGGGAGCGGGCGGTGCGACGCGTGAGAAGTCGGTTGGAACGTACGCCCTCTGGCTCTTCATCGCAGATGGTCACCGAAAGCTAAGCTCTAGCCCTTATAAACCACCATCGAGGCCACGAACATCGTACAAAGTTACATCAGACGTCGTGTTTTCAGGAGTACGAAGCGAACACATGAAAATTATTTCCCTCTCGTTAAACCGAGACACCATAATGTGAGAATGCGAGTGAGAAACCTTGGAACGTGAAACGGACAACCCAACGTTTACCCTAAATTAAAAGTGGATTTAACGTCACCGGTAGGCTTCGGGCTTTTCGATGGAAAATAAAGATCGACTAAATCAGAGTCGTGATCACTGGATATGAGAATAAAATTCCGTAGTCGACAAGAAATTCAAATCACGTATGGACGACTGGAGGCGTAAGTTCTCGTATGCTTCGGACAACCCAGTTTGATTAACTTGTAGCCGATGCAGCAAGAGCGTGACTAGATCCAAGGTGCTTGGATGTTCAGACGACGATGGGGAAGGTAGCGCGTTCGTTGAGGTTCGTAGGAGAGACCAAGTTCAGCTTCAAATTAGAATGGCAGCTAAAAATCGGCGCTGGAGGGGATTTAGGGTGACACGCACCAAATCCGTTTAAGCTAAACTAATCTGATCTCACAATGGTCCCCTATGGGAATCAGTTTAACAGAGATAAACCTATTCCCATAGACACCCATTATGAAAACAAATCAGTTTAAAGTTAAACGAATCTGGTGCATGTCACCCTTAGAACCCGGTTAGAGTCGTTGATGAGGTTTGGCTAACTTTCATCGGAGAGCGTAGCTAGAAGGGCGATCACGCAAAATCTCCTTTCTCTCATCTGTTTTGTCTGCTGAAAATGCCACACTTGTCAAATTTTCCTAGCCACATCACCTTGCTCTCGTGTATCTCCATGCCATTGCGCTTGCATGAGCGCATCGTCTGATAGCACTGTCGTATCCATAGCATTCGGAGATGCCAATTGCACGAGCAGTCGCAGCCTGCTACAGTGTTTTTCACTTGAGTTAGACATTTTTTCACTTGACTTCGACAACGGTGCACGGTGAGGGTGATATAGCGGACCGACGCAGAAACTAGGAGTTCCATACTTAAGTGCAGATATCGTGATGACATTGACGACAACGATGATGATTAATTTCCTGCTGAAGAGAGGAAAACCAATATGAACCTTCCCTAATACACGTCACTGGTGTAAAAAAAAAAACTACCAGTCTCGACAGCTTCATTCTCGTCCTCAGCTTTCCTTTAATTTTATGAGATCATGTGAAGCATATCGGTAATAACCACATTTCACTAGCTCAGAATAGACGGCAAGGAAGGTCTCCCGTTGACAACATGGCTATGCATGCGGTTCATCGTTTCCAGGACATGGTTTCACTTAGCTCAGTGCATAGTTTGATTCATACGAAAAAGCCTAAATATTCGAAGGAAAGAAAGATGTCGCTAGTCGCCAGGGGCACCAGCGCCCTCGCCTCTTCTCTGAATACCCCTCGCATCGGTGTCTTAGTCAAGTGAAAAATTGTCTAACTGAAGTGAAAAACACTGTAAAACGCACTCGTGACTTGGAAAACTTCATCAGAAACTTAAAGAGTGAGTCGCTGGGAACCAGTTGTCAGTCAACCGATAGGAACATTTTCTGAGCTAGTGAAATGTGGTTATTACCGATATGCTTCACATGATCTCATAAGATTAAAGGAAAGCTGAGGACGAGAATGAAGCTGTCGAGACTGGTAGTTTTTTTTTTTACACCAGTGACGTGTGTTGCCGGGGGGGGGGGGGAGAGAACCGCCATCATTCAGGGTATGGAATTCTACCCGTTCTACTCTTCTAACCTGGGTTGTGATGAGGGCTACTTGAATAAGAGCAGCGCGTACTCCCGATCTAATCGGGGAGAGGAGGTCCAAGGGGACCAAGAGGGGACCGAGCACGACAAACAAGAACTTTTGCGAAGTGGAACGAGGTAAGTTTTTTCAACTTTGTAGTTAACTACCGAATGAAGAACCGGTTCGAGACGCACTCACTTTACTTGTTCGTGGGGTAGTGAACGCTTGACAGAAACAGTGGAAATGGTGGCGTCTTCAAAGGTAGCGAAAAGGTGGCCGCCATTGCTGGTGGTGCAGGGGGGGGGGGGGGGGGGGGGGGGTTGGGAGGGTGCGGAACGAAGGGATGTTCTTTAAGGGGCGTCGAAGAGAGGGGGTAAAATCTTGCGCGTGTGATGACGTCAACGAGCCGTTCCACTATAATAAAAATAAAAATGGGCGCTTTGGCACCTTGACGATCTCGCGACCTCCATAGAGTAGAGTATAACTAGAGGCGACACTCCTCTCGAATCCCATTCATTGACAGGGTCGGAATATAGATGTCGCTGTCGATCCTCCACTTAGCGCGCGCACATCAACAATTCCTCCACTGCCGAGCAGCCGACTCAACGAGACACGCGTGTTACGTTGAGGGATCTCTTCGGGTCGAATCCCCGAGGGAATCGATTCCTGATTCCGCTGCCACGAAGCACGCCTCGTGGAAGGGTTGTTGATAACAAGCCACCAGATGTCTCTGTAATATCTCGGCCCTCTCCTACCCCTCGGAGTGTCGCCTCTAGATATACTCTCTATGCTATCTCGCTGGTTAAGGCCAAGACAGGTCGCACACTCTCTTTCTCTTCTCTCTCACAGCCGTAATACAATCTATTCTCGTTTGTCAGAGCCACGAAGGCGGCATTGTACATACTTTCCATTGCCGACCTGTTCGTTGATTTCGATAATATTCTTAGGTTCCTTAATTTTATTCACTGTCTTTGTAGCAGCTGTTATTAAGGACAGTGGCAAAGATTGCATTGTCGCATCCTGTAAGAATATTTATTGGAATCGGCAGGCATAACATATTTCCTTCCATGAATTTCCAAAGTGTCTAGACAGAAAAAATGAATGACTTCAATCGCTTGGAAGAAAATCTATCCCAGATATGCATTTGTGTGCTCGCATCCCTTCTCCCTAGATTCCAATCATGATCGAAACGAAAGAAGAAAAAATATGAAAAAATATGCCGTGCCAACAGAGAATCTGGCCTCAGATCCAACGAAACCACCCACATTCGCGTTAGACGGTCCATTTCAACAAATGGAGGACCAGCAGGTCTCTTCATCTCTTGAGAATGAAAACAATGACATAAAATCATCGTACCGGATGACCGTGAATGCTCATTGCGTAGATGTAGAAATCATACGTCAGAAGCTGAAGAGAGCACAGGAGATAACTATGCTGAGAAAAATTATTTTCCCTCAGGTTTTCCCTCACACGTAAAGGAACAGTCATCGAAGATCTCCAAGGAAATGTGTCTCTATGATTAAAAAACTCGTCCACAAAGGATTATTCACAAATTCTTAATTGTGAAATAAGTTATAAAATGCAAGGACCCGCATATCCATCCACTGACTAATAGGATCTTCGTATCCAGAACTCTTTTAGACTGAGACACCCGAACAGGGAAAATGCAGTGAGGATGAATCGGGATGGTTAGGAATTGAAGTGAAAAAATTGGAAATGGAATGACGGAAAATGGATTTTCATGACAGCTCCGATCCAATATGAGATGGCCAGACATCGAATTCACAAAACCCGACCCAAAAAGAAAGAGATTTTCGGTGTATAGGACATTTTCACAAGTTTCGGATTTCGCGATGTCATGGGATTGTACGGGTTCCTGTGTCAAAGGCACGCTTCTCGCTACCCTGTCTATTTACACAGCACAACCCTGTATTACGAGCCGTTCCATCCCCAAAACGCGTTTCTGCGCAGATATTAAGAGGGGTCTCTCCGACCCCCCTTGGATTTTCTTTCTCGTTTATTTTTCGTTGAGTTGATATGGTGTGTCAGGTAACATTTCTCATGTGCCGACTCCCGAACAAATGTTTTCGGGCTACAATAAAAAACCGAAAAAAAGAAAATTATCTGACACCTGTCGAGACCATGGAGAGGGTATAATGGAAGGGCCTCCCCTATGGCGCGGGGCGCTGCACCCTTCCAGGCGCGGCCGCCATCTTACTGAAGTCGCACGAGCGAAGGTTTTTCATAGCAGATACATGGAGAGGGGGAGGGCAAAAGAGGCAACTTGCCCCAGGCTACATGCCTGGGGACCTCCACCCAACCAATCACGTTTTGCGGAACCGTCCCAAGATGGCGGAAGCACTTGTAACTCTCGAAGCAGCGAAGGCTCTTCAGGCTTGAGGCAGCCACTCCATCTATATACAACTCCGCGTCAAAATATTACGATATTTTTAAAAAGTCGCGCACATCAATTTCTCACTTGACGTATTTTGTGACACACGCAAGGGAACAATTTGTACTAAAGCCTAATGTGGAGCCTTACCTTTCTTGATGTTAACAAAGTTGGCTCACTTGTGGTACTTGTTGCTGGGGAGGGGTCCTATGCAGAGACTTGATAATGGGCTGTGTCAGAATATTACGATATTTCATGAAGTGTGTCAAAATATTATATTTTAATGCACATGGCGATTGAAGGGGATCACATGATCAAGTCATCGTAAACAACATCAGGGGGTATGAAAGTCTCCTTTCAGGCCTGCCTGACTCATTGTTGACGCACTTTGCTTTGACACGCATGGGCCGAAAGAAGGATCTCATCCCAGTGAACAAAGCCACCATCCTTGCACTTCATCAGAGTGGAAAAACACAGGTGGACATCAGCAAGTTGTGTGGTTATGCGCAATCAACAGTGTCTGCTGTCATCAGAAGCAGCATTGGAGGTGAACCCGCGCCTTCCAACAAGAAGAATTGTGGGAGAAAGAAAGCAACAACACCAAGGGAGGACAAAAAGCTGCGGAGAATTGCCATTGAGAACCGCATGAAGTCCGCTACAGATCTTCGCAATCTCTGGGCCGACGCAGGGATAGAAGCCTCGAAGAGTACTGTCCTACGCCGCCTTCATTCAATGGGGTTTGAATCACGGATTCCCAAAGTGAAGCCTCTCCTAAACGCAGCTCAGCGGAAACGCCGTTTGATGTGGGCGAGAAAATATTCCTCTTGGACGTCCGCTGACTGGTCAAAAGTCCTCTTCAGCGATGAATCAAAGTTCTGCATCACATTTGGTGATTGTGGACCACGCGTGTGGCGACGGAGCGACGAAATATACCACCCTGACTGCACTGTGAAGTCCGTGAAGTACCCCACGAGTATTATGGTGTGGGGCTGCATGTCCTCCCAAGGTGTTGGAAGTCTGTGCATCTTGAACACAACCGTGACTACCGCCGTGTACCAAGATGTTTTGGAATCTTTCATGGTCCCTTCTTCTGAAACGTTGATGGGAGGTGAAGATTTCATTTTCCAACATGATCTTGCACCTGCCCATGCATCCAAGTCCACCAACAAATGGCTGGCTGACCACGGGATTGAGGTGTTGGAATGGCCAGCCAACTCCCCAGACCTCAATCCCATAGAAAATCTGTGGGGGAAAATGAAGCGCCGGCTACAGCAGCTCCGACCATCTTTCAAAGAAGAGCTCAAGACCGTAGTCAGGCAATTGTGGGAGGCCATCACCCCAGATGAGTGCACCAAGTTGGTGGAGTCCATGCCCAGAAGAATTGCGGCAGTCATTCGCAGTCGCGGCGCTCCAACTATGTACTGACTCACACTTTTGTCAAATATTTGTTAAATAAACCACTTTGGACAACAACTTGAACACTTCATATCTCAGTTTTGGTCAATATCGTAATATTTTGACACGCCTCAATATTCTTCGAAAGCCTCAGTACCAGAGCGGTCAAAGAAACAAAATTTTGGAACGTCTGTCCTGTAAATGGTAATATTTGAGCTTTCGAATGAGGTAAACATAATGCCATGTTGACAAGGTGTTGACCAACAACACTAACTTCGAAAATAGATGTAGCTTTTTTTCTCTTAATATCGTAATATTTTGACGCGGAGTTGTACACTCTATGGTCGAGACATGGACCATAAACAGCAGGGCGAGTGACAGGGTTGCTGGATGTACTTAATGGCATCGAGAGCTAGGATTCCTTCCACTTTCACCTTGCATTGCCTTGGGTGCCTTAGGGCGAGAGTGTCGCCGAGTTCGAGTGATCGTTCATGTTTACCATTCCTTAAGGTCAAAACTAGCAAGGGCGAGGATTGTATCGCACACGAATTAAATATAATGCAGAATGCATCATTTGTAATTCTTGTAGGGAAGAAAGACATTTCAGGGGTGCGCGAGTCGTTATGATTTCGAGCCAATAATTGAGAAGACTCAGTGAATTGAAAATTACGAGTAACTTTCAATGTACAGTATAACTCGCTACCATGTAACCCTGGATTCTCGTGATGTAGGAAACAGGAACTTTGAGTTTAACGAAGAGCAAATGAGTATCTCACATTCGAACAAAGTAAAATGTATGAAAGCTCTCAAAAATGTATGAAAGATGCCTTCAAGATGGAGATTTTGGACTGTGTGCGGCGTTCAAGATATTGCGATCAATAATAAAATTTCGGAAAAAAAAACTTTGATTTTACAGAGAATACTCTAAACTTCCGACTTCCTAATGCTTAGTATCCAAGTTCAGCAATACTGGCGATTGGGCACTCGGGCATGAAGATCTGCGATTATGAATTACATTTTCAGCAGTATTGGTACGGCGACTTTAAGATTTGGATCAGATCTGATCTTAATCAGCCGAAAACTTAGTTGGATACATCTGGTTGGACATCCCTGTCTGTCATGGCTGCTTCCTATCCCCCATCTCCTCCACATCTCTGTCTCCGAGGAAGGACCTATATCCGGAAGCTTTTATTCCTTTTCCTGTCTCTTGTACCTCGGCTGCGATATTCATCTCCTACTTCGTGTCTGTTTGCATCTTGGACTGTCTGGTGAAGGAGGTGAGGTAATTAGACAAATTCAGACCCTGCTGTAAAGTCCGCCTCTTACGTCATTCAACATAGCAAGAAATCCAATTTGTCATTTTCAACCAAATTTCACGAGCGTCTGGTCTGAGAACGTGAATGGACAGCATTTTTTCCTCGCCTCATCATCCTTTTTCATCTTTATTTTCTTCTCGAAAGGCATCGGTCCAAAAACCTTCAAGTAAGCTTGGAACGGATTTATGCGCAAAAACTTATAGAGGGTCGGAATTTGTCTCACTTACCCTACCATCTCCCACTCTTATTCCCCATGGTGGCACATGTTACATGTGCAGAATATCGCCTTTTTCTGTCACAACGCAGTAATACGCCACTTGTAACTAAATTTTCTGCGAATAGCAAGTTTCATTAATTAAACAGGAATTTAAAAAAAGACGCACTTGCCAAAGTGACTAAGAGGGCTACGATCTTCCAGCTCCAGTCCCCCCCCAAAAATTGTTGCCATCATCATGCTCTCCGAACTTACTGTCAGACGAGGCGGAATAAAGTGAAGAAATACTATTACTGATACCGAAATAAGGAACAACCTTGCATTCTTCTTCGCGCAAACAAAGCAGTAACGTACAAGGAGAGGTAGAAATATGAGATGTACATATTGTGACAGTCCTCTGTATTTACGTAAGTTTTTTCTCGTAAGCATATATGCTCCAGACGTTCACATTGATACGTTGCAGGCAGGTTGTAGGTGCAGGTACTTCCGGCGTACACACTTGTGCGTAAACCCATGGGAACCGCTCCTTGGTAAATATTTTAACCTCGTTCTGGATATTTCTGGATCTTTCTTTCGACATATGCATCTTCGGAGCGGCTAAAAGTGTACTTGTATCAAGACTCGGTGCCTCATGCATCTCTTTTGATGTTTTTGCAATTAACATTAGCATCCATAAGACTGCATGTTTCTCTTTAAATGCGTACTTTCTTCTGGATGATTGCAGAGACTTTATGGATCTTCAAAACACTCTAGTGCATGTAAATCTAACCAGATCCTGCTGTGCGGCAACTAGCCGTGAAAATCCCAATGGCTAATTTGCGCTAATTGTATTCTTTTAAGGATGGATGGATGGATTTCGGGATTTGTGAGTTGAACCTCGAAATTACCAATCACTTCGATGGTCACGTCGCGCTGTCATACGCGTTGAATATCCAGGTCTTTCAGGGTAATTTTAAATGGTCCTAGTAAACTGAATGCAGATGTGATGCCTCCATCTAGGTAGCCTATGACAGAATAGTGCTGACGATTTAAAATAATGGTCCTATCGGAGGTCGAAATCCGGGCTCAGCTGGAGCGGAATCAGAACCTGGTGGTCGTCGTGGAAACGGCGCTTCAGGCGACGAAAGGGCAATGCAAGCTGATGGAAGAGAAAGTCTCGCGGACTCGCCGCGAATTGCAGACGTTGGTGGATCGAGAGAGACGACTGAGAGAACTCGCTGATGAAGACGAGGAGCGGATGGGATACGTGGAACGGATGCGACCGCTGGGATGCCGGGATCCCGTGGAAGAAAAACGAGCTGTCGCCTGTCGATCCCTCGTGGAATGGAAGGAACTGCAGAGTGTGATGGTGCGGTTCGCCGAGGCCATGGTGCTTCGGAAGCCTCTTGCAGGGAGGGAACGGCAAGGCCGGGGGCAGACCGAGATCGAGCCGGCATCGAAGCCGACCGAAGAGGAACGGGAGACTCGTCCGGAAATGCAGATGTTGGAAACCCCTGCGATCCCGATTTCGGGAATGGATATTTTAGGATTCCAAGGAGGCGGAGATGAGCGAGATGCAGAGAGCGACGGGTCGAACGTCTTTGGCGTTCGGTCGGATTCGGATACTGCAGTTCTTTCTGCTCTCGAGAACGACAGCGATCTCTTTCGCACCGGCAAGGAACCTTTCGAGTCGATGCAGGAAACCGACCCGAACGTTCCTAAGTCTGCATCGTTAGATACAGGCTGGGTTTCTCGAGATTTCACGGCCGAGTCGTCCGATATTTTTAAAGCAAAGTCGAGCTTCGTCGACCGTTCGGAAGATGCCACATTGGACGTGACGAATGTGTCCCGGGGCAAGAGGAGCTCTGCATTCCTGGATGCGCTCTTCACTGCTCCGGTCGAGTCCGATTTCGAGGAAATGTTCCAGACGAGGTCCCCTAGGAAGAAAGCGAAGCCCAACGAAGAACCCGGCGCCGCTGTTCGTGGCGGAGCGGATCCGTTTCATCTCTTCGTCGGAGAAAGCGCGACTCCAGTCGATGGTTTCCAGGAAGTTCCTGGAGGCAACCCTGGATTTGCGGGCGACGTCTTCGCCAACACGTTTGGCAATGGCAGCATTTTTGGTGCCGATGACGGAGGGACTTCTGCATTCGACTGGTTGCTCTAAATCCGCGAACAAGAGCTTCAGCCAAGTCTGTTAGGCGTATTTCAACTCATCTCGGCTCATTTCAGCTTTTTCTTCTTTTTTTTTTATCCTAGCCAAATCGACTCAAAACTCGGTTACTTCCCTGTCCACAATATCATACTAACCAAGAAATTTCCTTGTGATTTGTTCGTCTGCTTCCTCCATCCAGAATAAGAATCTCCCGGTGAATTTCATGTCGAGTTATTTATTCTCTTCATCTTGTCTCTTTGGCGAGTTGTCTATTGGTTTCCCCAATTCCCAAACGTCTTCAAACGTACAACAGTAGTCTGAGATCAGATCTAAGAATTTTGGCCGATAGCTTTCAGCGCCTCTTGAAGTTTCAAAGCTGTTTCAAAGAATAAATCTCTTTGAAAGATATCGGGTGGATTGCATAAAACTGACTAGCGTAATGGAACTTTAAACCTCATTTAGCGGCGCTGAAGCTCCATTACGCTAAAGTCAGTTTTGTGTAATCCATCCATCGTCATAACAATGCGATCCATGAAGAAGATAGCCTTCTTCAGTCTGAGATATAAAAATCATCGCCAAAATTAACACCGCGGCTTAAACATTGCATCAACCAATGGCTGAGGTAATCAGTTGGATTTCGCGGCAGATTACAGTTTAATCATGCAGTAAAGTTTCAGATGAAAAGAGTCAGATGCAGGGTTCCGTGCTGCATGAGAAGGCATATTCAGCTTTTCCTGAAATTCATTTCATTTCTCTAAAATTTTGCTTTGCTGGCATGGATGGTAATAGAAGTTGGGCATGAACCAAAAGCATAATAGTATTTGATATAGTTTTTAATATGTTAGCGCGGACGGGGATGACCATACCCGAGGTGCAGTGGGGGAGGGGGGGGGGGGGCAGCCGCCCCTCCACCCCATGGGCGCCAGGAGGGGGGCTCCTGGCGCCCATGGGACAGAGCTTGACGCCCCCTTGAAGGTAATAATTTAATAATTTCATCAGGGTCGGATTGGCGACCTAGGGCCCACCCCACCGGGAAAATTGCTGAGAAAGTGCCCCTGCACCCCCCTGATGCAGACCAAGGGCCCCCCCGGGAAATTTTCCGGTATCCCTGTGGGCCAGTCCGACCCTGAATTTTATTCCCTGGTATCGCTTGGGTGGAGTTTGTCGTCCCCATCAGGCTGCCCTGTCCTCCGACTCTTCAGCCAAAATACGCCACTGCCGAGGTAATAGGTTATGCTGACTACGAACAAAGGTAGTGTGATCATTTCGTACAGGTGAGGAGGAATCGTAGGAGAAACCTCAGAGTGTCTTTGCCTCTCTTTCCTTCGCGGTGATTCCTTGGGAATTCACTCCTCAAAAGTCATTCTTGATTCCATACTGGACTTGAAAGGACGTTCGTCGTAAAAGGCTGACCAGTACACATGATTTACTTCAGAACAATAAAACACTCCTGCAAGCAGCAACACCCGGGACCGGACAAGTAAGGAAATAGGTATTCGTAATTCCCTCGATCGATTGCGTATTCGTGAACGTCTTTCAATTCGACAGTAGCCAGCAGCGTAGCGTCGGGTGGGGGGGGGGGGGGGGGGCCCGTGCCCCCCAGAAGTAAATCATGTGTACTGGTCAGCCTTTTACGACGAACGTCCTTTCAAGTCCAGTATGGAATCAAGAATGACTTTTGAGGAGTGAATTCCCAAGGAATCACCGCGAAGGAAAGAGAGGCAAAGACCCAGAAATGCATAACAGTATCTGAGTTCCCATGCCGCTCCACTTTTTCCCTCCACGCTACGCTTGTGACGGTAGCCAGTGCCAATCACCAGAGTAATAGCGAAATCATGCCTGACCCCGAGGAAAGGTGGAACGAGAGATCGGGAACGTTTAATTCAAATGAACAGGAGGAAGGTTAAAGGGAAGTACTTATAACCTAGAAGCAATGAACGTGAAAGACCTCCGTGACCTTTCAGACGAAAGAAGCTGAAGCCAGGTCAATGTTGCCCGTTAACGAGAAAAAAGAGAAAGGTGGGTCCGGTCCCAGGGTATGGGCCTTATTCTCCTGGCACTTACCTGTAGAGTTCTGAATCAAGATGAAAACATGATTCTGTCTCTAGTCCTCGGTTAACAGTACGAAATGGCGAGAGAAGTGGCAGAGGTCAAAGATCAGGGGTCAACCTTGGGGAATATGCTCGTACCGAGGCTTCCATGAAGTGGCTCACAGAAAGCTGCTCCTACATACATAGAACAGCTCCCTCCCCTCTGGCTACAGGGCCGTATCTAGGATTTCATTTTGGGGGGAGGGGGGTTGAGGTCTGGCGTATGCGCCGTGGCTATTTTTTTTAATATTTGTCATTGTAAGTCTTTGTGACATATCTGGATTTTCCTGCAAGTTGCAGTGTTTAATAAGTCATGAGCTATTAAAGATAGAAAAGACCAAGTACTGCACCGTTTACACCTACGAATAGCAGTATAGCAAAAATTTAAGGAAGATATTTCGGGGGGGGTTTGAACCCCATGAACCCCCTCCCCTAAATACGGCCTTGTCTGGCTAGGCCACTCCCTTCGTGTTGTGTCAGCTGAACTGTCAAAATATTAAGTCACTCTGTCCACTCTCTTTATTAAACGCCACAATGTAACAAACTTCTTCATCCAAATAACAGAACTCCTGTCTTGTCATCCATTGAATGCAACTTCTCAATGCCTCAATCTGCTCTTTGGGGAGCAAAATTTATCTAGTCTGGTATTACCAGGAAAGCATTAAATCATTGAGAAAGAAGTCTTGTATGCTGATTAAATTCATGGGTGAATTTTCCCAAATGACCCCACTTCTGGGACTAGCTTTGCAATAATTCAAAACCTCCTAACCATATAATTGTACTCGATGTATAGTACTAGTTGAGCAACTATGAGTTGCTCAACAAGTACTATACATCAAGTCACTCATCTTTGAGACACTGGGAGTTCATTTGTAGTGAATGTCATGGATTTTGTATTCATTTTATTATATATCCACCCAAATGTCCCCAGGACAGTGTCTATAATCAATCTGAGATGTTCAAAATAATCACGAGTGTGACTATCACTGGAGACATATACAAATGATGGAAGAAACAGACACAATGGATGAATTCGAATTCCATGAACACAGTGATCACATTGAAATAAAGTGGAGACTGTATGAAGGATGGTAGGAGATTCTTTGGCATATGAGATCAGAGCAAGGGAGTCCCCGAGGAGTTCTAGAACTATATCAATAAAAACAATTCATCCATCTAATGGAGGTCCCAGGTACACCATGGACACTTCAGTCTTCCCATACACTGCTGAGATGCAAGGGAAGAGCTGTCGGTCTGGAAGGCCTATAGAAAAGTTCACA
The DNA here is from genome assembly GCA_905338385.1 of Darwinula stevensoni. Taxonomy (NCBI): domain Eukaryota; kingdom Metazoa; phylum Arthropoda; class Ostracoda; order Podocopida; family Darwinulidae; genus Darwinula; species Darwinula stevensoni. The sequence goes on from CAJPEV010000142.1 coordinate 29,803, forward strand.
ATTAATTCAATATCAACATATTGAAAACAAAAATTCAAATTACTTTGATATGATTACATGTCCTATGTGCAGAATTGAGAATATTAGAGGACAAAAAACCAAACACAAGCCCTTTCATATTAAAGCTGTAGCCAGTCAACACAGTCCAAACTGATTTGGTCAAAGCCAGTTGAAACGGAGTAAATCCACATATTTCCTTTCTTATCAAGGTGCCAGAGCCAAAAAATATGCTTCCCTTCTCTTTGACTTTAGTGCTGGTATCCCCAATGGATGCACAATACTTTCAGGCAATCTAACATTGACATTCTGGACCAAAACTTAACACTTGGAGTTTGACAGTGTCCAATTTGCAGCACTTATTTAGGCCTATTTAATGAAGGCAACTCATACACAAAGCTCCATCTCCTCAGGTATAAATTATTTGAAAGACCTTATGCTACATGCCAATAGCCTTTCTGAGATCATATTCTTTAGAATCTAAGGTAGAAAGAAAGCCATATTTGCAATTCATGTAGTAAATACATCAAGAAGAATGATTCACAACTCAGAAAGTTGGCCAATCACTAGGGCTCCTGACTAGTTTGAGATCAAGAAGGCTTCTTCCTCTTGGGTGAGTAAGCTGCCCAGCCAGACTATAATGTATTGTTATTGATTTTTGACACAGATAGCTTGTGAATCTAGCAATTTCCAAGTATTTCCAACAGAGTACTTAAATTTCAACTACATTCATTCGTAATTTGCATACCAGCTTCTTCTGATGCAGAAGACCACAACCAAGAAGGCTTTGCATAATAGGAGAAAATTTATTTACTTATTACTGTCCAGGAGAGTTTGCCCACAAAGGCATTAATGGCTAGTCCTAATTTTAACACTGCCATACGACCTAGCAGCAGGTCATATGCCAAATACATCCTTATGTGTTCTGTATATTTGTGGCTGCTGTCTATGGCTTTCACATTCATGATGAAACTAAGATCCACAAAGGTTAAATATGCCTTAGAAACAGAGATAGAAAGAAAGAGTTTAGGTTAAGAGGTTTCTATTTAATTTTTGGCATTTTTTATATAGGGAAAAAGATATCAACCTCGAAATGCAACACCCAGGAACTCATAGTTCTTCTCAAATGCAAGGGTATTGTCTTCACAATCTAGTATCACACGGATCCTCTCCCCAACCTGCATACACAAAAAAAAGGATTGTTAAATAAAACTTCAGCAAGTAGATTCTGTAATTGCACGCATATGCTGTGAATCTAAAAAACAGACCTGATATCGAGGAGCATTGTTGAGATGTGGGTAGTTTCCCTGAGAGTCCCCATTATGAAGGAGGTGGTTATCAACTAGGTTCCAGCCCCAGCTCTGGTCATCTGAGCCAAGTAAGGGTAAATATCCATGGCAATGCAATGCCATGTCCTTAGTGGCAATCCCTATCACAGCCACCGTGCCCAATGGACCCTCCCATATCACTTCCCATGCATGACGACCTGACCTATCCCAAAAGGAGAGTTTGTATTACTTTCTGAACAAATGAGGTATTAAGCAAAGCTATTTTTCATGGGAGTTTTACCTTTTTATCAACACTTGATTCAAAATGGCTGCCCTGTCAAGTTACCCCAGCACAAGGTCCCAATAATTGATCTGCTTTATGTTGCTATATCTCTTGTTTTCATGTTATTCTGCAATGATGGAGTCCTTTTAAAACTTTAAATCTCTTCCAATTTTCTTTAAAATCTTCTTGACAAATATGTCAGATTAACTTTGTTCTTTGTGAAGACAGAACCTTGTGGATCCATGTTGTTTCATTTTGGATAAACAATATTCACGAAGATGAGGGTAACTTTGTCATACTTTTGTTTCTATAGCCATCCCACATTCATCAATTAAGAACTCTACATTCACTAGGTCACACTGAAACTTGTTGCAGTTTGTATATATTGACATCCAGTCTAGATTTAGGTCCGCCTTAATATGAAGCACTTTATACATGCCAAACAACGTTAGCTTGACGTGATCAAGTCATAGGTGTAGCTCACCGGAAGCCTAGTTTTCCTCTGGCTGCGTCTGTGCTTTGTGCTACAGGATGCCGATGAAGTGTGAAGCCATTCGGCTTGATGTAAATATTCCTGGAGCAGTCATTGGGATTCCATGCGTGATAGAATGCCCGGAGTTTGGCTTTATACGTAGGGCACGACGACAAAAGATCGGATTTGAGTGCTTCCTCGGCCAGCTTTTGGACGCAGTGCAACCTCCAAACGTCATTGTTCTCATCATTGAGGATCTGATACCACTTTTTGCACACGAGAGAGCAATTTCGCAGCTCCGGGAGCGGTAGAAAAGAAAATATCACTTCAACAACAATCTCCGGCAGGTGAGGGAACGCGACACTGGAAGCCGGCATCTTTAAAAGAATTCTTACCGGACTGCCGGATGTTCAGGCAGCTACAGAACTGTTGGGAGCATAGCTTCAAAGAGTCCCCCATCATTCGTATATAAAAATTTCTTTCCCTTTAACTACATCTGATTTGAAGCAAAGACATTAAGAAAAATCTGCTGTATGCAAAAGGAGGCAAAATGAATCTTATATTACCAAAGGAACAGATGAGAAGGGTGCCAATCATTCTGCTCATCCGAGAATCCAGAAATATTTTAAATTGTTGATTCGTAGTCATGCGCATGAATTTCATGGGTGACTGACGATTGAGCGGGTTTATTTCCTATGCAGTTGGGGTTTTTCTGAAACGAGTGATGACCGGAAAAGAGTGTTTCAAATTCGAAGACATCAGGCATGGCTGCGGCCACATGCCAGTGGTTTCTTTCAACCGCAGGAGCGACGAAATCTGCAAATTTCGCTGGGCATGGGGTGGAGTTCCTTTTTACGAAACGTTTCCCACAGAGAAGGCAAGCCTGGGGAAGAGTTCTATATCATATGACGATGGCATGTGCTCTGCCAGAGTCTTACATGCTTCTTTTTATAGCACCTCTTGTGTAAAAAAAAATCACCATGACCAACGTCAAGTTCCAGTTCCGTCTGTATTCAGAGGTAATTCTTGAAGAATTTCGCTGGCCAAGAAGAATACTCACGATTGAAACATATTTCAAAGTTTCAGGATGGTTTCAAGTTATAGTAATGAACGCCACGCCTGTGTGTGTGTGTCTGGGTGAAGTCTCGGACAGAAGAGTGCAGTCGTACGTATTCAACAGGCTAATGAAGGCCTCCAGTAAGAGCGTGGGGTATTGTCTCTATGTCCAAAAGGGGTGAGGAGGAATTCCTTCCCCACTCCTTGGCGACATTGACTAATCATTTATCCAGCGGTATATCTTGTTTGAAGGGTCGTGGGGGTAGGGCAACAGAGCGGGGGCGCCAAACCCCACCCGAGCGATATCAGGGGAGGAAATTACTGCCTTATAGGGGGCACCAGGGGGGGCAGCTGTCCCCCCCATAAAATATGCCACTGTCTTTAGTGTACAGTATGGAATTGTAGAAATGTATTATCTCAGCCCATTTTCAATGTTCAATAATCAGATGTTTGGTATGGCACAATATTGTTGATATTTTACACTTGCTACATGTAAATTTCTTTTGATAATGCATCATGTGATGCTTGGAATTTGCAATCAGGGATAGCCTTGATGTTGGGAATAGATGGAAATAGTATGGGACATCTAATGAATTAGAAGCAAGAGAGACCTGACATTCCAAATGTTGGTGATATGCTTTGCAGGTCATGAATGGTCTTTCAGAAAAAAAATAGAGCGAGTGTTTCATTTGTAATACCTACCTCCCTTATGAAAAAATGTGAATGGTTCAAGGAAAATGTTGCTTTTTCTCTTGTTGTATATTTTAATATCTATGATGCAAGTTTCTAATAATGCAATTCAGATGCAATAAACTTTCAACCTGATGCAACTCCTGAACTTATGTATTTAAACCTAGTATACTTCATTCTATTGACTGAAGGTGGTGCAGGTTCCAATTAAAAAATGAGTAGTCACCAAAATTTTATTTTGTTTTGTTGTTTTGTTCTGAGGCCACATTCACACCCCTTTGAAATGTGTTGAAACACACATTGCAAGCATGTTTCAAGTGGACGTAAATGGTTATGTAATCCATGTGGTACTTTACTACTTGAAGCACTGTAATCATTCAGGTACTTTGGCATTACTATCAACGGAATCAATAAAAATCTTTCCTGGGGTGAACCAGTGGCATATATAGGGATTTAGGAAGGGGGCTCAGTATTTCAGCAGCCAAAATGACAGGTGGGAGGTTGTTATGTGGGACTAAGAGGAAGCTTGAGCTCTTTGAAAGCCTATATCCCTTCAAATGCCACTGTAGTAAGCTTGGCAGTGAATCACCATCAATGCAGCATAGTGCTATACCATCTCAGAAACTTAGAGTAGAGTTAGGCTAATTACTGAGAGGAGAGCAATTTATTGGGCCTAATTTATCCCACTGTGACTGATATTCTTGTAAAATCCACTTAGCTAATAGGCTTTTGTAATTTTCTGTGTAAATTGAATTTTTTATAGCATGGTTGCCCTCTATTTTATAGTTTCTGATGATGAGTATTGGTAGAGGCCAGACTTGTGAAGAGTTTCAAAATTGGTCCTATTGTTGCATCCCTATAAGAACCATTTCTGCCAAAATCACTAATTCCCAAGAAAGGCAATAAACTGCCATACCCTTACTCAGATGGCAACATCCCTACATCCATGTAGAAGACTTTGGTAAAGAAACCTCTTCCATGCATTATATGTAGGGTAAATGTAGCATATTGTTGAAGCTATCCAATATTCAGTTGGACCTGTCTGAAAGACAGAGAAGTCACTTTTTATGTTCCAATGTTTATATGTTCCAAGAGTAATGTGTCATTTAGAAAATTTTTTCATTATCTTGTGAAAAAAATCCCCCATATTTATGTAGTCATATAAAGTTACTTTAAATTAAATGTATACAAAGGAAACCATGTGCATATGACAGAACATGATGTTTGGCACCTTTTTCATTTTGCATCATCACCTTTAAAATGTCTGTCTAGTTATTTCTTTTTAAAGGCTCTGGCCATCCCAGTCAGTAATATGCTGCCTCTAGAGCAGTGCTTCTCACCCTTAGTTGTAGCATACCGGTTGCAAAGCACTGCTCCAGAGAATGTCTTTAAAACCATATGGTGGATGCATAATTCATGCACTTCCACAAGGTGCAGTTTCTTTGCTGCCTCAGATGTAAGCACTCCCTCTCCAAGCTCAAGTCCACCTCTTTACTTGCGTGCAAGTAAAGAGTTCCAACTACTGTATTGCAGGTAACCATTAAAGCCCCCAAGGAATGTCTTGAATGGTTCCCCAGTTGCTTTGATGTTTCTTGCCTTTTCTATCTTACATTGCTTTTCATTGCTTGTTTTCTTAATGGTAGCCTTGATCTGCCCTAAGACAGATTTTGTATTTTTGCAGTTTTTTGTCTTTGGCATCTATTGAAAACATGCTAGTGATGCTTTCCAGCCTGTTTCATATGCCTTATTACATGTATGAGATTGCATAGCCAATGTGGAAGTCAGACTTCTGAATCCCTTGTCTGATACAATGTCTGATCCCAAAGCATCTGCCCCCACCCTGGGGTCACAAACTTCAGTTGCCAATGTGGTGATCCAGGACCCCAATGGTAAAGTCCTTTCATTTCCTCCAGTATTCCCAAAATGATTTATACTCAGCCTTGTTATTTTGTCTGGTATAGGACACCCACAGTTGATACGGGTCATTCAGCCACTACAGGCAAAGAATACCACCTCCCTTCCTGTTACTACTACTATCCCCAGTGGGGCTGTGAAGGCAATTTTTCGAACTCCTGGCAGCATGGAGGCGCAGTCTGTGAGTTCATTAGTTTCATAGCTTATTTTGCAGAAGTCATGTTAGATTTATGAATTGCTATCATAAAGATGACTTCATTTTTAAAAATTATAAATGGGGTGTTATAGGGAATATTGAAATGGTATAGAATGATGTCATGCAATGCTTTGGAGTGAATAAGGGAGACTAATCAAAGGGTTGCCAGACAATTGGATGAGCTTAAATAGCCTAGCATATGTTCCTTGTCTATAAGAGGAGACAGTTCTTGAGCCCTTCAAGCCCCAAGCCTAACTGTCGCTCCAGGGTGGACATGAGAAAAGATGTGCTTCATCCAGCTTGGGATCTTTACCATATGTGCCAGCAAGGATGGGCTTTATTCAAATAGTTTTTAATTTGCCAAGCAAAAATCATTGCTTCTCCATTCCACTTAAAAAAGAGGGAAAGCTGGTACAACTTGCAAAAGTAGCAATATTGACTTGAAATTGAAAAAATTCCCTAATTTAAGTTGAAAAGATAGCTCAAATGCTGTGTCACAATATTATTGCCTAAGGTAAACTCATGCCAACAGATTCTGAAAGTGGAAAAACATATTAAATGCTCACATTTTTTGGGCTTACTCTACCAATAGTTTCTAGGATCCTTATATGCCTGGGTAGGATGGTTTCAAACTCAAACAAGCTCATTCTCACAAAGCAAGCATCTGCCTGAGCATTGAGAAGTCAGCAATGCTAAGGCAAGTTTACTGTATATTCAGAGAAAGATGTTCTCCCTCTAATTGATATAAATAGGAGAAATTAGGAGATTAGGAGGAAATTAGGAAAATATGAGAAAAATAGGAGAAATAGGAGAAAATGATGGTAAAGACCCTAAAAATAGGTATTATTATCTGAAGATTACTTCTTTTTCAGTTTTAAGGTTTGTGACCTTTCTCAAAAATAATCAAATTGCCACATGGAAATACCATTTTAAATTTATACAGGATACAAAGAGCATGTTTAATATTCTTGGGTAGGTACTCAATAAATAATGCCTAGATTTCATGCAAAGAGTCTTCAATAGGGACATAGTTCCATATGATAGAATTGCATGTGAAACGATGGATTGAAATATCTTATGACAAAGCCCCCAATTTGCACGTTCTTGTGACAAACTTGCATCTAACATAGATAGTCAGTGAGGTCAAGGCATGAGATGAATAGTCAATTGACCTTGGAATCCCACATGCTCTTTGTAATTTTTGCATTATTCAGAAAAATGAATGAGTTATATGATGCTTTTATGAGACATGATCCCAAACTATTTTAATAGACACCTTAGGATATGAAAATTGTCTGTGGTGGATGAACAAGTTCATGCCTACTGCATCCATTCTGATTGATTTAATATTTGTATTGGTACTTTTAGTGATATCAAGCATTTGAAGTTCAGGACATGATAAGCAACTTGCATAATTAATCAAAAGTCCATTAGTAGCTAGCTTATCAGAATTGGTTTGGTAGTCTTTAAAGCCCACATGACCTTTAGTCCACTCTGGACAGATATGTGAGCATTGTTATCATCATTAAAAAATGTCATTATGGTAACATTTTCATCTGGCAGATGACAGTTGGCCATGTAATCTGTGTGTCATCATATTCAGGAAAGAAGTTATGTGCTAATTAAAATGTATTTACTCTCTTTTGTAGTCTGATCAGCTGAGTTAAAATTTTTCTTAGATTAGTAGCCCTAATTTAAAAAGACTGGTGTTTTTCTGTTGTATCAGAATTGTCCTATAAGTACAGGTCAACCATAAAAACTGACCAAATTTATTTCTATAATGAATTAGTTACCATCTTAATGAATCCTCTTAATGGCAGGGTCAAGAGCATTCTGTACTATGTTCAGTACTATGACTGTACCAGTGTGGTGGGGTGTGCATGGTGTGCATTTCAACTTTTGACTTACTTTTAACTTTACTTTTGACTACTCTTGCAGGTACTACTTGTTTCAAGTCCAAACTTTCTGTGTAGCACCGAGTGCACTCACTCCCAAAAAAAACTTTGGCCATGAGGCACAACCAAATGTAGAAAACTTCCATGGCAGGGGGATTGATTGGATGTTTGATGCTCAGCTTATGGGGTATAGCAGGTATTTGAATTAATTTTGAAATGGTTCAAGACAAGGTAATTTTTTTTCCTACCAAAATTACTACATAACAAGTTCCACTTGTGCCCTAAATTTTAGACTTTTATCAAGTGGCATATAGCAAATAATATGTTGGAAAAAAAGCTAGTTTGATTATAATAAACAATTAATGCTTATTTTTGACTGCTTGATAGAGTAAGAGCAACATTTTGTATAAAGAAAAAAAAATTAAAGAATATGAAGGAAGTAGTACCCAAACTTGTCTTGAGGTGAATTTCCTTGAACATTAAAGTGTTAGGGAGCAGGATTGGCAGTTTAAAGTTGACTTGCTGCATAGGTGTTCAGGGATATGGTCAGAAAGTCAGGGTTCAGTGTCTTTAATGTAGAATTTAAATGGGCCTAATTGCACAGGTGGTATTGTGAGCAAGAACTTACATGTTTCTGAACCTCTATGAAATCTAAAATGAACACTTAGGTGCTAAAGTAAGATAATGAGGTTGCCTAATGATAATCAGATTTTCATCTTCAGGTTATCCCACCCTGAAGCTTATGAGCCTGATGTTTTCCTCTTTTACTCTTTTATTGATCCATCAAGGTTTTTCTTTGTCAAGTTATTAGCTTGTGATATGATGAAGCCCTCTTTGTTAATATTTCATGCATACAAGGAAGGGGTCACAAAGCATTTTAATGTTTCAGATATACTGCAATGATGAAAGACTTCCCCCCAGCCCCTGTGTAATATGAAATGGGAGAAATGCCCCCTTTTCAAAATAAAACCGAAAGACTAAGGGAAAGTAGTAAAAAAAAGAATAGTCTATCATGGACCTGACAGGTTTTTTTCTGCATTCAAGAAAATAATAATAGCAAAGCATCATTAGTGTATGTGAGAATCTTTGTTGGAACTAATGCAGTTAATTAGAAATTATGTTCTTTTGAGCTGCACAATGATGTAACTCCATGAAGCAGATGTTGATCAAATTTTTCTTCCAATATATTGTGCATCCATTTCAGTTGATGAAGGTGACAGTATGAGCAAATGGTATGTGCCAGAAAATTGGGAAATCCCCAAGGAAAGTAAACTTATGCCAACAAATATCAAGTGTCACGGCAAGCAAAGTTTTTACGAATGACTGGCAATTAGGACTGAAAAGTTGTGCAAAAACCTTTTGGAATGCCTTTTGATGAGAGAGCATGCATTGGTCCTTCGAGTAAGGTAAATTTCAATACAGTCACCGTGACAAGAGTCACTCACAGCATGGTGTATACCTATAGGCATTTTATTCCCGCAGTGAATGTGATAAGGACCTTAGACGGGACGGGACTATCCATGGGTAGGGTCCTCTTTCCATACGTCCTCTTTCTTTGCTTTCCGTCCAGGAGGAAGGTGTCCTGGGTTACTATACTCCAGATATTTTCCCTGGACATGTCCACCTTTTTCGCCCTTTAAATTTCCGTCCGACTTCTAAGGGTCCTTTTTTTGGCTGTCCGGAACATGGTAACCGTACCCAAGGGTGAACGTAGGGATCAGGATCCCCATCCTAAAATGATCTTATCGGGAGTGCGTGGCAACCATCCCGATTCCCTTGATGTACAGTATTTACTCGTTGACTCGTTTAAAACAGCAATAAGCAAGGAGGTTCTCATGATACAAATTATTTGCTTATGAATGTCGTCATTGTAATAAATTAGTAGGGCTTGAATGTGCGGAAATTGACATCGGTACCGTGTTTTTTGTTGTAATATTTGAATACCGAATATCAGTCAAAATTCAATATCGTTGCGTCTCTAATAACCCTATTGTAAATTAGAAAGAGGCTCTTTAAGTATCCACCTGTTCTACAGTTTCTGGTCATCAAGTGCAAATGAGTAAATTATATTTTATAATAGGTACTGGTACCTAAAATTTATGTACTGGTACTTCCATTTGAAATACATCTAGGGGAGACAAAAAACTACGGATACTGAAAATGGTGCTTTCTAGTACCATAAGCTAATAGCTTTAAAGTTTAGATTAATTGATGTTGCAGGTGCAAAATGGGTGATGCCAACTAGATCCCCTTATTTTCATGCTTCCAATTCTGTGGGGAACGAACGACGTATATTGATTGTGGACTGCAGTACCGGAATGTCCTCTCCATTTTTTAAGGTACTTCAGATTTTTCGACTGTATCAGACGTGATACATGTCCTAAAGTGCTTGGGAAAAAATGGAATGACCTCGTCTGAAGGGGATACCTATCGTATCGGATCCTACCAGATGTGCCGTTTGAGCCTGTCGCTTAAGCTAACGGAACTCCCATATGGCAGCGCGATGAAAGATTTTCGTGCTAGTCGTCTTCCTAGGGTCATACACGTTTGGGGGGACTAGCGAGATGAATTTTCAGTATTCAGTGTGAGAGGAAAGCAATGGTTAAGACTCATCTCTCGTGGAGGCATGATAGAGAGTCTGGTCGACGATGCTTTCATTTCCATTGGTTTGGAATCTTTATGTACCATCTCTCTTTGGTATTTGTCTGTGAAGATCTCCTCGGACAATTTGCCTATCTTTGACTTGTTTCGTTCCTTGATTACCAGTCCTTCGGCGTGACTCATTTATGTCAGACTTAGTGCGTACCTCTCCGCCCTAGCACTGTCAAGTTTTTCACTTCGTGAGTCAATGAAGGCTATGGCCCTTATTCTCACATTGTGCGTTACTTTTTTCGTGTGTCGAGTCACTTCTCTTCATCTTACGAAAATTTTCGCGTTTGGGGAAGTTCTTTTTTTTTTCCCCTAAACTTATTTTCTTCCTAAGGAAATTTTTGCATCAAGTGAGTGAATGACTGCACGCGTTACATCCAGTACACAGCAAAATAGAAACGTACAGCGAGGTACATATTTTATACGTTATGAGGTACAAACGTACGTCGTAAAATGTTTTCGTTGAAAAGGTACCGAAGCAAAATAAGTTACAAATGTGTGCCCTTTTTTTAAATCTCTATTCAGAAGGTACGGATGGTGTTTTCTTTAGAATCCTGTGTACCTCGTTTCTGGCTTAAAGGCGTTTCAAAGATCTGCTCAATGACCACAATTTTCAGCTTTGTGGAGTTTTGAAGTGAGCTTTAGTGACTCCGACAGTCACAGATAAGGAAAATCCTCTTACACCATCATATTCACGGAAACGGTGACAGCTCAGTAATGTCTACACGACGCTACAGAATGTGCTTGCTATCTCATAAACAGCGCCTTCTCCAATTATCATGGATATACAGTATGTAGCAAGTCCACCCCATTGTAAATACAATATTTCAAGATTATTGAAAGTTGGCTGCTCTTTCGTTCCAGGGGAAACTCCTAACCTATCAATTTACACTTTTCTGTCCTCTTGCAAAGCCCCAGCATTTAAAATTTTCCAGAATCATTGATTGCCATTGAAACCTGATAATTATACTTTTATCAAATACTACTTTATAAGTATCACGATGAGAAGAATTCAGGGAAAATAAGGAAACTCTTCTAAGGCCCGGTGCGTCCTGACTCAAGTTCGAATGTTCGGGGGAACATAAACGCCATCTTATGCCTATTTTTTAGTAATTTATTGGGAATCCGGACATCTGTGTCTGCAACATACCAATGTATACGTCTGGACCACATCCACACAAAGGTACGTACGGAGGTACGAATGAGGTCTCCGAAGGACACAAATATGTACGTCTCACATTTGTACCTCTCCTCATACGTTTCTACTTTGCTGTGTAGGTGTCATGTCCATTGCCCCTCTGGCACGTTTGAGTTCTTCCAATAGCGTGTTGACAGTGACGAACAATGTCGAATTTTCATCACGAGACGCTCGCGTTTCGGTCGATGGTGTTGCATGACGTACAGTACATTGCCAATTATTCCCAATAGTGAAATGCCACGCATGCAAATGATGGTTTGCACGGCGCGCCGTCACTGTGGGACTCGATGACCTCGTGACTACCAGGCAGCAAGTATATATTGCATGTTTGTAGTCTGCGAGATCAGTTATCAGCACGATGGGACCTCACTGCTTTCTAAGGGCGCTTGGTAGTCGAGTAGCGGGAAGGTCCAGTCTCGTTACTGTTACCTCTAGCCTGTCCCACAGTCTGTTCAGTGGGTATCGTCATGGCGCAATGGAAGATTCATACACGTGCTGGTAACGTTTCCGGGCCGGAACGGATTCGGGTTTCCATTCGCACCGGTGTGTTCGTTGGTGAACATTCACTTTTGGCTAGATTTTCTAACGAGGTTGCCAGGTGTTTGGGTTTGACCCAGACGGATTGGATTTTATGTCGTTCGTCGGGGGTCCATTCATGACTTGACCCGCGTTGTACGCTGAAGCGAATATGATGCATACCGCGTAGATATAATACGACTCTCAAAAATGTTTTCGAGTGAGCCTTCAATGGATTTTATGACAACGACTTTGAACGGACGAATCCCGAGCTGGATCGATCTATTTTTATCCGGTGGGCGTTCGACATAGGCGAAATTATTCACGAAGGAAGAGCTGCGTTTAATATTCAGACCAACACTGTAGATATTCTTGAGACGAGAAAAAAAGCCAGTGTGCTTTCGTAAATTTACAAAACTTTCCGCAACGTTGCACTGGGAGGGAGCGCGCAGTGTCTCGGTTTTACTTTAACTCTGGCAATCCTAAGGAGAAACGTCGGAGAAAAAATTGCGAATCACCTGATTCTGTTGAGTGGCTATGAATTATCGATCGCGCAAATGAACATCAGAAAGATGGCGACTTTCTTCATTCAGGAAAAAAAAAAAACACTAACCCGGCAAACCCGGCAATAATTCCTGTAGTAGCTCCATTCCTACAAAAGGTTGCCTGCTCTCGTGAGAGTTACGATTTTTTTTTTTCTTGTTTAGTTTTCGTCGGCCTCCTGCCTTTCTTAATTTTCTCCGTTTTTTCCGAAAAAAAAAGAATCTCCGCGAACGTTTTTCTTCATAAGCAAAAAAAAAATCTGGTTTGCTCAAGTTCTCGCTTCTTAATCTGGAATGAGAGGAGAGCCCTCGTTGTCGTTCCTTGCGTTCTTCGTATCCTAATTCTGTTTCATTTTAAGCATTGCAGTACGTTGATGCCTAAGGCATGTGAGGCGTTGCAGTAGGTCGTCTTCAAAACGAGGTGGTAGGTTTGTTTCACGAGCATGAAGGTAGACGAGGCGATGTTTTATTCTCATTCTCGAGGTGCGACAGCTGCTGTATTTTCAAGCCTGTTCGACGAGGGAAAAGGAGGTCACGTCTTGATGCATGCGCTTTCGGTCGTGTCGCTGGAGGCACGTGCGTACGCACGCGGGTGACGGTCGCTCGTGTGTGCGACACCCCTCAACCGTCCTTTCACTTTTTCCCGATCTCGACCGTGTGCCGGTCGGCAGCGCAAAACGAGGACGCGTATCTGAATCCTCTTCTGCTGTGACGTCATTTATTTTGCACGATTTGACGCAATGTGGCCTGTGAGAGGCGATCGCGTGTCGCATTACGGTCGACAGGACGAGGGGGTCTTTCTTGTTTAGACCGGGACTAAGGAGAAATGTATCATTCTGTTCAATTAATTTCTTAAAGGCGTGAAAACTCAACGGAAACTCAAGATCAATTCAACATGGAAATGTGGTCAAGGATTCAATGAATATTAAGGGAAGCAGCACAGCACCGATACATGGTCTTTTTCATGGAAGTGTTTGACTTCACTAGAAGTGGTGGCACTACTGAAGACCATTTTTATAACTGTAAAAAAAAAAAAGAGTTGAATATTTCATTGGGACATCTTTCAGATTCAGATGGAATACTGAACACTAAGTAGACGACTTCCATACAAGATCTCGTATATACACGTAGTAACCATCATGTAGTGCTTCATGTAGTGCTGCCCTGTCCGAGCATATCGCGGACAAATCTTATTGGCGATATCTCCGAAACCAAATAAAACAGAACCATCGATTGCTGCTGCATCGATCGGCAGTACTTCCGTGCCGGTTGTCATCCCGAGCTGGCCTACGGGCAGGGGCCAACCTCACGTTTGTCCATTCTGCTCTCTAGCGCAGCGGGAAGTCGATGCAAGTATCTGTTCGTGAAGTAGATGGCGGTATTGATGGCTTTCTCGCGCCTTCCGGCCCCACACTCAATGGAGCCATTTCCCTCTCGCCATCGGTATGCGGGAGGTTGTTTGTTGTTCACGCACCTCCTCCTTCCTATAGTTGAGTCCCCCGCGACCCTGTTCGGGCCCAGCAGGCGTATAATGTGGTGCACGCCGAAGGACCGGACGTGTTCGCCTCCACGGAACGCATGATGTTTCTCACGCTGTTTTTGCGATCCACGAGAAGGAAGGGGCAGGTGGAAGGGGCGGAATGGCCAACTTCCGCAAAAGATGGTCCTTGAACCTATAGATATAACAGGATGTCCGGAGTGGAATTTTCAGCTCCCTTAGGGGCGCATTTTAAAACCGAGGGGGAATTTAAAACCCACTGTCTGTGGGACACCTGGTGCCTAAAAATTAGGCGGAGCCGGAGGTGGTTGCCTCTGGCCTCTTTCGCTCCCTCTCCCCCTCCCCCTCGGTGATTCATCGATTGAAGGGGAAAACTGGGGTAAAGGACCCGTGCTATTCGTGTGGTAATGAGCGTGGTAAGGGGGCGCATGCTTGCCCTCTGTCCTCTCGGACGGCAGCTCTGAATTAAGGTGGATTTATATGCCTCAGCTCAGCTGGAAGAGGAGAAACCCCATGAGCTTTTTGCATTCACGATATATGCCGTGTTAATATGACTGAAGAATTGATTCAGTACACCATTGATATCGATTTAAATAATTACACGATTAGCCCATGGTAACGACATATGGCGTCCCTGATTCAGGGTGTCCTTGGAACAGTTCAAGGGAGAGACACGGAGAGAGAGTTTTGTGGTAGAGTTCCGTTGTTGAATCACATGGCGGAGAGGATACGTAGAAAGGAGAGTGAATGGAGGGAAATTGCTCCAGCGCGGGCTGCCCCGAATGGTTTAGCCGGAGTGGCGGGCTTTCGTCTCATTGGTCAGTCTCCCCCTCTTGTGGTCGTTCCCCCCTCTGCGCACGGTGTCAATACTCTTACGGGCGCGCGATCGGGATCTCGTGTATGTATTCACGTATCACGAAAGTTAAATATACAGGTCCACGAATGACTATTATTTTATAGCTCGTAAAGAGGAAGTTTCGATACTTTGTTATACTATTCCGTCGGACGGAGTCTTACATCTCATATAGGGTGGTATATTTCAGAACAGGCATTTGTACTTGCCATTAATTACCATCCCTTCAATTTTTTCTCTCAGTCATTGCGTCAAGTAACCCCCCAGATCGGTTTGAAGTAAATGGAATTGGCCAACTATTAGGCCAATAAGTCAAACATATCTACTCTGATAGTACCCAATGTTATGTATAACTTAAAAAAAGGAACTCAGTCATAAATTATTCGGAAATTTCATTTAAAAAATGAACTGCGTTAGAACCAACCACCGTACATATGCAAGGGGGAATGTTTCGTCAAGTAGCCTTGGGAATTTTCATCGCCTGCTCCCTTGTATTTTCCGTGACCTGTGGATTTACATGGTCTGCCCGCCAAAAGCGAATGCAGGGAAATGGGGCAAAGGAGGGAGACGAATGTGCGTGCGGTAGGGGATGTGTATGTGGGTGAATGTGAGCGGCGAGGAGAGAGAGAGTGTGCTCAATGCTCATCCTCTTGCTCAGCTGCTTGGTGACGAGAGGGAGGCCCCGGCCCCGGCTCTTTCCCCCCCTCCCCCCCTCTCCCTCCCAACTCAGCTGGACCTGGAATTTTTTCATTCCTCTCAGATCTCGCTTCACTGTGGATCGCGCTTCACCAGTGCTCTGTCGTTTACTCTTATGTCTACATGTGATGGTGCTCAACACTGAGAAAGCGAAACCTCGGTCTTCTCAATTTCTTACATTTATTGGAGAACCCAGGCCAAGCCCAGTACCATGACTGTGCTTGTTCGTTTGTGCTTAGTAGCTTACGCTTTCAGGCAGTGGTATAGGCGTAGGCCTGTGTTGCATCTTAGGCATAGACCGATGAACGATGGCCTTGGCTACCAGAGTTTGGTTCGTTGACACTACCCGCCACCTCTGGTTCCATGGAGTTTCTGCGCGCCCTGCCCATGCCATCGGTCGAATTCATAGAGGTTTAGGCCGAGTCAAAGCGTTGAATCTTTATCTTTTAAAATAAAATAAATTACTATTACTATTTAATTTTTTTTTTCCTTTACGCCAAGACCTAAGATCAATACGAATACCATATAGGAAGGAATTTTAACGAAGGAAGTATTACCGTTTTTCATGCGAGTCAGAAAGATTTTCAGTTGACTTGGACACTTTTGCATGGGATGCTCTTCATGCTCAAGTGTCAGACTCGGGTGAAAAACACTGCAGTGGCTTTCATTTGGGTCCGATAACATTTTCCTACTTTACCCCAACACCCACACATGGGAAGCGCCATAATAGGGTGTCACTTGGGGGTGAAAAATTCCCTAAGCCAAGCTTGGCCTCATAGACCAAACAGAAGGAAGCAGAGGATGCTTGGTAGCTTGGTTGCTAGCTGGATGCAGAGGTGTTTCATAGTCTAACCTATATTGCAAAGGCCTAGGTCTATGTAATATTGGCTAGGCCTTCTGGAGGTTGAGAGGGCTTGGTGATAGCAAAGTGTTCCCAACTATCCTGAATAGAATGCTGGAATCTCAGCCATGTTGCACTACGAGGTTGAGGAATAGGTATATCACTCTGTATATCACATATACAGAGTGTTCCAATAGCCACTCTACAGTGGAATTTAATTATTATGTAGCATTTATTTTTGAATGTACTGTCTGTCACACTTGAGTTATCAAAGGCATAAAATACCACTCATCTCATCAACAAATACCACAGACCCATAAGTACATAATTTATTGCTAATATTTCCTATCTGTAGTAAAGTGAATCATATCACACCATGAATTCCACTGCATGGTGACTTTTGGAAGATTTTTTATAATGAAAAATGAAGTGGTATTAGGGCTACTCAGAAAAAAAAGGATTTGAACAGGAATTTTTTGTATCATGAGTTTTAATAGTGACAGTCAAAATTAAGCAACTGGGATTACTGTTTCAGTTTCATTTCTTCCTTGCCATGTACCCTTGGTAATTTGTATAATTTTTAGCATCACCTGAATTTAATGCTGTACAATTTCCATTTGTTCATTTTAGCCTTAAATTCTGGCATTCTTCTACTATTCACCTTCATCATCTGGTTCATCCAAATCATTATTCTCACTTGAACAATTAAAAAGCGATTCTTGAACTTCTGGAAGCCTTTTATGTTGCTGCTGCCCTTCTTCATCCAAGAATAGGTTAAGCTTGAAGGTGAATATTGTAAAATAATGAATGGCATCATATTTCAACAAAATCTTACATGACTGCTTTGAACCTACAAGTTTTTTTTAAATATAAACTTAAGCTTTTATAAACTTTATGTTCTCCTACATCATGTTTACTTCCTTCAGGCACTGTTCTATGAAGCTTCATCAAGATAATCTCTGCATTGGATTTCACAGATGCACCAATGAATCCTTGATGAAATGGTTTGAATGCTGCATAATGAAGCCTGCTGCTTTCTTTTCAATGTTTCATCCTTACCTGATGCAGATAAAGGACTTCTATTGAATAAATTTTGTCCTTCAGGATGGGATCAGATAGGCAGCTTGAGGTTGTCTTTTGTAAGCACTTAATGTGTCTAAGTTGGCTGCTGAAGTAGGGAAGGTTGCCCATGTTGCTGACCAAAAGAGGATGAAGAAAGGATTAGGTTTATGTGGGGACAGTGAGAAGGATCAGTCAAGCAGGTTGTGAAACAAAGAAGCAATTAAATTATTTGGTATTTCAAGTGAAGTGAATTGCACAATGAGTATAATGTGGCAGTCTAATTTGCCTAGAAGTTGTACAAATATAGGTAGATGAGAATGTAGGAAAAAAGTTCAGTAAGAAAGGAGTACTCTTCATTGTACAGATATTGATGCCACACCATCTATATTTATACCAGATTTTAGCTATCACATTTATTAACTCTTTGACAGTTGCTGGTGCAATACCTATGCTGAGAATGTAAAACATGTAAGTTTGTTTTAAATATTCCTATGGCTTAACTCAAGAAGGTTTTCTGAAAGTTTCAATAAGATATTAACATAGAGAACTTAATTATTTTTTAAAAGTTGATGCAAATTTCTAGTATTTTAAAGGAAAATGCTTGACCATCAATATAGGAATAAATACATGTAAAATGCTCAACTGTCAAAATATTAATATATGAAATGAAGATTTCAACCACATTGTGTGGATACATGTGTGCAATTAGCTTTGAGTCACATCTAGACCTTTCAAATTGGCAAGTGACAGCAAGGAGAGCATGAAAGACTCCTCTGCCCTGGATTATTAAATTCTGAATCATAGGTAATAGATTCTGTTCAATCAATTCAACCAAAATACAAGCAGTGATAATCATAATTTATTTTCAAATGCTTTTCAAAGCAGACACTTTTGGTGCCTCATTGCATTTTGATATGATTCTACTTTTTGGAACCTGCTTTAAGCCTGGCAATGTTCATCATTTGAGGTGTGATTTTGTGATCTAGACTGATTGTATTTAGTTAATGTGATGGTATAAGGGAAGATATAACTCTCAATGTAAAAATCCAGACCTTGTGCTTGTAACTTACCAAGTTATAAAGTGATACAGGAGAGGAAATAGTGATTCTAAATATAATTTTTTATGGACCTATCATCAAATCATAAAGCTGATTTTTCTGAAGTTGTGTCTAGCACAACCCAATACCTGAAGGAAAAGGAGGTGATTTTCGCCATGGAATCTGAATAAGATATGATTTACCTCATTCCTACTATTTCATCATACTGAGTAGTGGGCATGATCCCTACTCAGCATGGACACTCATATTTAGCAAACTTTATTAGTTTGATTTATGTCACCAGAACTTCTACATTGTTGTCCCAATGTCAACTTGGTTTTTAAGTTTTTTTAATTTATTATTAAAATAGAGTAATATGGTTACGTTCAAGTGAAAGACAGCCAGTTATCTTTAAGACCTATGTCCAGAATTGTCTGATCATGTCCATTGACATCATGGGTGCTTAATGGTACAGTTCAACATATACAGGGTGTCCATAAAATCACTTCCCTATTTCAAAAGGCCCTGTCTCCATTGCAGAGCAGCCTAGAAACTTCATATTCGGCACAGATTATGTACAGCCAATGGGATTTATGATAGCCAAGTTGCCACATTTTTCCAAAAAGTTTATGGATATCACCATCAGGGCAATGCTGTAATGACCAGAGACACTGGTCCCTCCACACTTTGGGAGACACATTCAGTCTCTTCTCCAACATACGTTCCAGGACTGTGTGATCAGCAGGGCTTTCCCACAGGCATAGCCACACATCACAGGATCTTATACCTGTGAACTTCTGGCTGTCAGGTTTACAGTGCGGTTACCCTGCGAACTTAGTGGAGCTCAAGGAATGCATAGTGGCGCCCTGCTGCACCAGATTCTGACATTATTGTCTGACTAATTATGTTCTATCGTCTTCATTACATGGATGGAGGCGGTGGTAGTGGCAGGGGGTGGCCACATCGAATACCTGCAGGTTTGGTTGTGCCATCCATGCAGATATTGGTATGAGTGCCGACTTTGGACTGTGTGCTTGGCTGTTTGTGTATAGCACCACCCAGGCGGTGATTTCCAGAAACTTTTTGGAAACTTGGCCATCATAAATCCCATTGACTAAACATCATCTGGGCCAAATATGAAGTTTCTAGGCCACTCCATAATGGAGATAGGGCCTTTTGAAATAGGGAAGTAACTTTATGGACACCCTGTAATATGATATGTTCTTATGCTAAACCCAATTTATGCACAAGGTTGAGTTTCAGGTCAAAAACTGAGAAATGAAATGAATGGCAAAAGCATGTAGCAGTTACTTTTCAAAATAGTGAGCCATACTTGGTCGGTGCATGGACTACTCATTAAAGAGTCTGCAGGAGCTTATGGAAAACCAAAGACCACCACTCCCATGGTGGTGTTGTGGTGTTACATAGATGTCAAGAGACCCTTGTATGGGTTTTCATTCAAATAAATTCCAGGAAAAGGCTGATAGTAAAACTAGTTTTTAGCTCTTAAGCCCTGACTTCATGCACCAATTGGATTCAGCCATTGAACATTTTTGTTCTACAAGTCAGGGTCATTCAATGACACCTGTGGACATAATTTGGCATGCTGCTGTAGGGTTTAGGCATACTCTTATATACAGTTGCATACAATCTGTCAGCTTTTGTGAAAACATGCTTGGGATGAAAAATTGGTACAATGTAAAGATCACATTACTGACAAAATTATTCACGATCAAATTTTCTTCTTTTGAACTTATCAGATGCACCTTCAACGACACCATTTAGTACCCATCTAATGCACAGAAGATACTTCCACTTGCCTAGGGTTCTGTTGTACCAGTGTAGCCCTTGAATGAGTATCTTTGTGTTCTTACAGATCCATGTGATTGTTTCCATGTTTTATTTAGAAAGTTATGCATAACTTATTATTAAAGAAAACTTTAGAACGACAGGCACAAGTGGTCGGAGTGTTGAGCTGGGGTTGTATTTAACTGTACCTTGATCCTACTGAGGCTGATTGTGCCTCCACCATAAATCAAGTGATATCCTAGTCTAAACTACTCTTGGTCAAGTGATGACTAGCCTCAAGCTTTGCATACAAGATGCCTCCACTAATGGTGTGGGTCAACCAAGAATCCTCACTCTCAAGAATGTAAGGTTGCTCCATTCATTGAAAAAGTTATCTCTCAGGAATGGATAATTGTATAGTTTTCTGTACAGCAGAGTAAGCACAATTAGGTCAAGATAGGCTTAGGATAGAATGAGTTCTTCAATTTACAATGAAAAATTTACAGATCCAAGTCTGTGGCTTGTGTTGCTTCTGTGTACACATAAATGCTCATTTATCTTGCCTCCAAGTATGATATGGGGCAAAATACCACTCATTCTCAATTAATTAAAATTGAGAATGAGTGGTATTTTTCAGTGCAGATAAGTTTTCATGACAGAAGTTGAACATGACATGAACAGACTTTTGTTCATACATTCACCCTAATTTGATTGTGCTCGGTATTCATGGTAAAAGCCCTAAGAAAACTATATAGCTCCTGCTAGTTTTTGAGGTAGGTATAGCTCCTGCTAGTTTTTGAGTCATGGCAACCTTCATGGAGCCAGACTGACAGTAGTTCAAGCACATTTTGTTCCATCTTTTAACCCTTTGTGGTCCATTGATGGACCTAGTCCAATAATCTCCATAGCATTACAAATAAAATGGACTGGAAAGGGTTAAAGAATCATACATTTGTTGTACTTTTAGTCCTGACAAGCAAGCATTCTTGACTCTTGATCAAATACGCCATTTATTATTTTTTGCCTCTTAGTTTCCATATTGAAATTATGTGTGCTGTTTCTTTCTGCCCCCAGGCTACAATCCTCAACTCCAATGCGCAGCTCATTCAGGCGATCTCTGTCCGGACTCCTCGGACCATATCTCAGGCCACCAATTCCAGTGAGTTTCTATCCTGGCTGAGTCTGCAAAATTTTTACCTGATATACTTTTTTTTTCTATTTCCATACCTTTTTGGATTATCTTTCTTCTTGCATCAGTTTACTGCTCCCAACCAATGACTCCATATAATCTGTTGATGCACTTGCCATTTAACCTGTTCTGTAATGGTAGACCATTTCCCCCTCAATGGCTATTATTGGTATGTTATTTTTCTAAGCAGCTCTGCTGACACTTCCAGCTTCCTATGGCATGATGTTTATGCTGGCCTGTTCAGCACTCTCAAAGTTTGCTGGGTTCTGCCGGCAGCTGCTTGCTTGAGAGTGATGTCATTTGATGATGTTGTCGTGTCAAGTGCTGATGGGAATAGATGTAATTTTTTGCCACCAGCTATAAGTAGCTGGAGAAAAAGACACTCCTCATTTGTTGTTCATTTTTCCCTTCCTTCTTTCCTGCAGAAGCCAGTCAGATGATAGCTATCCCAATAGCCTCCACATCTGGTGGTGTGACGACTGCCACACCCCTGGGCATTGTGTCTCCAGCAAGGCCAACAGTGTTGGGCAGTGGGAAGACAGTGGAACAGATCATTGTTGGGGGTCGTACCTACAATCTCCAACAACCCTCCTCACCTATTGTAAGTCTCATTCATAACCCCATCATTCCCAAAGGTTTCACCAGGAACCGATGGGTTCAATAAATTTTCTTACTTCACTTATGAATGATCCTTGAATAAGGGCCACTACCATATCAACTCTACCGCAGCAGTATAAGCTCTCTTATGTTTTGTTTTTTAATGTGTCAATATTGTCTCTGTATGCATCTTGAGCAGGTAGTTTGGAACTTGAATTTTTTTCTTCTTAATTTGAAGAGAGGAATTTTTTTACATTTATTTTCCCTAGTATTGGGTTGGAAAGAAAGTCTTGCAACACTTTCTAAAACTATTTATAAAAATATTCAAAGTTTTGATGGGTGGGGCTTTGCATTTGTATATGCTGGAATGTTAATTGTAGACTGAAATTGCATTTCAATAAAGTTATAAAATTTTGACAAATTTGCATAGAGTGTTGCAAGACTTTCTTTCCAACCCAATACTTTACCTGGGTTGTTCAAAGCTAGATTTTAGCCCTTTCACTGTTGTAAAAAAAAAATCTGTCATCCCATGTGTTATAAAAAGTGGTACTGCTTGCTTGAAAACATAGTTTATGCAAGAAAATGTCATAACATGGTAACTGGGAGATAGCAGTTACATGCATAAATAGTTGTGAAATAACATAAAACAGTGAATGGTCTTAGCCTGAGAACATACCCAGGCTACTGCTACACAAGTCCAGATATGTACTTGGGCAAACAGCCAAAAGGTTAAAGAGTAGCTTTGAGATCTTGAGAAGCATGAAGCATTGAACTATTTGTAGAACTTATTATTTTAACTTAAATTATTTTATTGCTGTAATTTTCAAAATAATTTCAATGTTTATTTAGTCAAATTATTTTTTGCATGTAGTGGAAGGTAATTGTGCATTATCAGGACAGTCACTATATTGAGGCAAATTGACATTGAATCAAGGTGTCCCATTAAAGTGGAACTCACTGTATGTGATTTCTAACCCTTATTACAGGGCTTGCCAACTTCTCAATTTTTGTTAAAATTCTTAAACTCTTAACTGATGGAAACTGTTCAGTTACCTGACAGTTAACTGAAGCTCCATATGTTACTTGCAATGATGGGGGAAATTCTCCTGGAAAGATAAGAAAGAAGGGGAGGAGACAAAAGTTCTTCCTTTTTTAATGCTATCCCTCCTTTGATTTCTTTACCATATTTCATCATTACTGTCCTAGTATGTAACACTACATTTATTTTTGTCAATACCAAATGCCTACAATAATGTAGATCCTTTTCTTGCCTAATTTCCTTTTTAAATTTTATTACACAGATAATCAAGTCACAGCCAGCACTGATTCAGCAGCCCCAGCAGCAGCATTTGACCACCCCATCTCGACTGGTGATTCATCAAGCACATCAGACGCCTCAGCAGCAACTGGGAAAGCTTCAGTTGCATCATCCTCAAGGGGGTGCTACTCTTTCACCTTCAGTTGGAGAAGTGCCTCAATCGACTCCAGCACCCACACCTCGTAGCACATCCAAAGCCTCATATATCACCCCTATCCTTGATCGATCTGGATCGCGCAAGCGACTGGAACTGGAGGATGAGCGTAGTGAGGACCTTGATCAGTGAGTATTGAATGTTTTTTAATCCCCATTATTATTTCTTTTGTTGAGGACTATTTATATCCTTTATGAAGATAATCTTCCATAGAGCCAGGATAGATTTTATTTTTATTTTCCCAAGATTTAGAAATGTTTTAATATTTTAACAGAATTTATTTACTTTAATATTTTTTATTGTTGAAGATATGGCTAAAGGTTGTTTGTCCACTTATGAAAATTGGAAGAATAAGAATTAGCAGTTTTTCAGACTGAAAAGCAGTAGAAGAATGTTGGCCTTTTGATTAGAGAGTTGAGAATATTGTTGAGACTTGGATGAGCTAATCATTCGTATATTCCATTTTTCCTTGCCATGTGTTCATTTTACTTGAAAATATAAAGGAAAGGATTATGTGTCTTTAGAATCTACATCTGCATTTTTTTAAATTAAGTTTAAAGAGCAACACTTTGAATATTTACTGTTTTTCTTTATTCAGAGAAAAAAATGATGACCCCATTATTGTAGGAATGAAATAGTGCGGATTGCTTTTCCAGGAAGCGACGGCGTACAGCAGCTGAAAAGACGAGCAAAGGCTTGCGTCACTTCTCTATGAAGGTGTGTGAAAAGGTGCAGCGGAAGATGGTCACTACGTACAATGAGGTAGCTGATGAGCTAGTCTCAGAACTCTCCAGCTCCCGCCTTGCATCTCCCATTGATTCTGTAAGTTCTCAGCCAGATTGCAGACAAATACACTTGGATTGCTAATGAAATTAGGTTAGAGATTGACATGAACTTAGTTCAACAGGTAGGGTTTACTATTTTGTGGCTGCTGCATAGGTGCCTATATGATGTAAATGAAGTGAATCTCTGATAAAATTTGGACGAGAGCTTACTTTTTATGTTCATCAGCAATATGATCAGAAGAACATCCGTCGGAGGGTGTATGACGCATTGAATGTGTTGATGGCAATGGGGATCATCACAAAGGAGAGGAAAGAGATAAGGTGGCAGGGTCTCCCCACCAACACAGCCCAGGAATGCCAGACCTTGAGACAGGAGATCAAACGACGCCAAGACCGCATCCGCATCAAAAAGTCTCGTCTTCAAGAGCTTCTGTTTCAGGTGAGATCTTCTGTGAAAGGAATATTTTCCTTCTTTCTTTTTGTTCTTGGTAGCCAAGTTTTCACCTGTAATTGCTCTATTGCCCTAATTTGCCTGCTTTTCTGAACCTACAATTTTGTTGCTGCCTTGGCATCTACAGTGTTCAGTCAAGGAATGTCAAGACTGAAGAAGTAAAGAATAAGTACCGTATTTACTCCAGTATAGTGCGCCACCGTGTATAAGACGCACCCCCGCTTTTGAGGTCCCAATTTGTGTAAAAAAAAGATTCCCCGTGTATAAGGCGCACCCCCCTATTTCGTAGCAAAAAGTGTCTGACAAGGGAGATGAATAAGGGGTAAAGCCTGTTTGAGGTAGGTCGAACCTCGTTTCTTATTCACTGTCCTGACCTTTATCGAAGGGGGGGGCACAGTATCCCTAACGTTTGTTTTAATATCCGTGAAAACGGATGGAAATATACAGCGAAATAACACAGCTGCAGAGAAATCCATGTGATTCAGGAAGCGAAGGAGCTGGGCATCCGTGCAATAGGTCATAAGTATGACACCGAGGAAAGTTGTATACAGAAGCGGATGGAGGCGAAGGCGAAATTAGCTGGGCATCCGTGCAATAGGTCATAAGTATGACATCGAGGAAAGTTGTATACGGAAGCGCATGGAGGCGAAGGCGAAATTAAGCCCGGCTCTAAAGAATCTCATGGCCTTTCGTGGGGAAAAAGGAATCATTTCCGGTAATCAAGAAGGGAGTGACCGAGAGTGATGGAGACGCGAACCCATACGATTTCGAGAGCAAACGGGATCTCCCATAGAAAATTCAATGCATCATGAGGTTGAACTACGCAATTCATAAGCAAGTTGGATTTTCTGTTCGTTGGAAAACATCAGCAGCTTTCCATGAGAAATTATTGTCTCTAGAACGGCCCTTCGGAGGAGGATGTGAGCTCCGTGAATCAATTTTCCACGCCGCCAGACACCTCAGATGCTGATTCCGATACCGAATGAAGTCCGCGAATCAACGTAGCCACTCCCTGTTTACTATTTTATATTTATTATACTTCACCTGTTCTGACTGACTGCAGACAGTTTCCGCCTCAAATTAGTGATCAGTGAGTTATAGGTACGCTGAAAATTTTTTTTCTCGAAAAAGAAAATTTTTTCCTCAAGTATAAGACGCACCCCCTCATCGAACACAATAAAGTATGCAAAAAAAATGCACCTTATACACGAGTAAATATTGAAGTGAGAAGAAAAAGTATTGTTATTTTCCATTTCATGTTGCTCAAAGGTTAAAGTTGACCCCCTCAAGAAAAACCCCTCATTATTTTAAGAATTGAATGGAGTCCCTACTCATTGAGAGAACCCCCCCAAAAATCTTATAATTCCAAGAAAATGCATGCAAGGTTTGGCATTGTTTCAAATGATTTGGGCATGGCTGTTTTCATTTGAGTTATATTCTTGCAACCAATTCACACTTGGAAGAAACTGAACATCAGAATGGACCTAATAGGGAAGATACAAGAAGTATCCTACTATCATGCTATGTTTAGTTAGATTCCTATAAAGTCTTTATTACTCCCTTCATTTATTACCCCTTTGTAATGATAGGTCTGATTTTTTTCTATCAATTGGGGAATGTGTGATTGGTTTTTTCTTGGACATGTTTATTTCAGCAAATAGCATTGAAGAACCTGTGTGAGCGGAACCGGGAGACCGAGCGGTTGCAGGGTGGTCCACCCCCATCTAATACCATCATATCAACCCCATTTGTGGTTGTTTTGGCTGAAAAGACCACTGAAATTGACTGCCGCATCTCATATGACAAGTATTCCCTCTTTCCCTCCTGTTATTTCACTCCTCTTGTTGGATCTATTCCATTGATTAATTCTTTTTTCTTCCAGAATGGAATACCTGTTTATGTTCAACGATCTGTTTGTTGTCAATGATGACATTGAAGTGCTCAAACGCATGGGCATGACTATGGGTCTGTTTGATTTTGCTGCAAACTGTGTCTCTATGCTTCATATGCTTGGGACTACATTTGATTTTTGGGATCAATAATTACTAGGGCTGGAGTCTGGGTCATGCACTGAGGACAACTTGAGGAAAGCCTGCTCCATGGTTCCCAAAGCTCTTGAGCCTTATCTCTTAGGTGAGTCTCATCCCATCATTAGTTATTCTTCTATCTTCAGGTGGACATCATTGAACTATTTGTATTTTAAGCATTCCAGACAGTTTTTGCATTCAACCTGAAGAGTGAACTCGAATTGGGACTTCTTTGGGTCATGCCTTATGAAAAGAGGTCTTACACTCCCATGAATTGAGTTAGTTTTTCAAAGGTTTCACTTTTGAAAACAAAATTAAATTAACTTGTGGTTCTTTCATTAACTTATTAACATTAACTCCTCAGTAGCTCAAGCTAACTAGGACTGTTATGTTGGTAATTTCAAGCACATTGACCTGACCTTGTTGGTTCATCAGTAGAATACAGGGTGTCTGAGGAAGGTCTGAAATAAAATAAAATTCATCTCTCTGGAATAAAGTGATATATTTCCAAAAATTTGCAACAAATGGTAGGTACATTCATTAAGTTTTTTGGGGAGTTAATTTAACTCAATGTGCACACCTTTTTAGTTCAGCACACATCCAATTGATACTTCATCTTGTGCCAAGTGTTTTTCACCAAGTCAGGGGTGACAGTGTTAACTGCAGCAATAGTTCTGTCCTGTAAAAGTGCCAAATTGTCAATCTTAACCTGATAAGGCAATGTCTTTCACATAACTCAGTGGGAAAAGGTCTAGTGGGGTTAAGTCAGGTGCCTGTGGGGAGGGCAGGTAATGGCTCCACCTTTACCAATCCAACAGTTTGTGAAATCCTGATCCAGAGACTCAAACACATTGCAGCCAAAGCGTGGGGCCATCTTGTTGGATGATTGTGTTATCAGGCAGATGTGGGATTTTAAAGTTTTCTAACATGTCCTGATAGGAAGTCGATTCATCATATCTGCTGTATCAGGGGGAGAGAAGGCCCACATGCGATTCTAAAGCATAAGTGAGACACCCCAAGTCTGTATGTGTGGTGTGGTGTTATGAATGATAGAGTGATTGAACTGTTCCTTTTTGCTGAACCAATTGTGAATGTCACTACAAATCAAGACATGTTAGAAAACTTTGCACTCCTACAGTTGCCTGATGACACAATCTTCCATCAATATGGAGTGCCCCCATGCTTTAGCAGTGATGTACATGCATCTCTGGATCAGGATTTTACAAACTGTTGGATTGGAAGAGATGAACCCATTACCTGTCCCCCACAGTCACCTGACTTAACTCCACTATACTTTTTCATTTGGGGTTATGTGAAAGACATTGCTTATCAGGTTAAGACTGTCAATATGGCACTCTTATGTGACAGTATTGTTGCCACAGTTAACACCATTACTCCTGACATGGTGACGAACATGGTGCAAGGACATAGAAGCAATTGACTATCAATAACTTTGAGGAAGGTGAGGCTCAGGGTTAAGGTTTCGGTTGACCACAGGCAGAATGCTGAGTGTCACTTGCTCCCCTCCCCTGCTTGTACAATATTGGGGGAGTGGCAGAAAGGGAAAGATGGTACTTTAGTGATATTGGAGAAACAGGTGACACTCTTTGAAATCTTGTTATTTAAGTCCTAAGTCAAGATAACTGAGTGAAACACTACTGGTAATGTCATGGGAGAGCATAAATTTAACCATATTGATGCTGGCTGAGGAACTTGAAAGAAATTATATACTGCCAAGTAAGATGTTTGAGTACATGGCTTTCCTCCTTGTCATTTAGAATTCTTATTCAGTTTCTTTTCTAATGTAGTACTTTTTTCCCCTTCCTGGTGCTTTATGATTAAAAAATATATATGTTGATTGCAGACCAGTGATAACTTTTTGTGAAGCTCATGTTGCAGGTGAAAATTTCATTTTCCAGACTTGGGTATCTAAAACATTTAATAGATCTGAAACATTTGTCAAGACTAATTGGAATCTGAACCCCTGTGAGAGTGCAATATGTACTAGTGAAATAAGAAAGGGAGCATCAGTCTTTCTCAGGTGTCCAGAGACATAATTGCAGCATCAGCTGGAACAAAGAAGTGAAGTGTCCATTCTTTGTGGTCACTGTTGGAAAGAGAAAGATGCACACTGTTCTTTAGGAACTTCAGAACCAGGGATTCAAGCCTTTTCATGTCATCAAGAAGCCCATGATTTCAACTCTTAAACTTGGAAAACAGGTTGTACAGGGTGGGCAAAAAGAAAGGGCACTCTTTTCAACATCCATTTTAGGTGTGATGCTGTCAAAAATATATTTTCTGTTTACATGTAATGGAAAAAGAAAGACTCAGCTACAAATTGCTTTTTTTTCAGACTTTAAATGTCTTAAAGGATGACTTAGAAAAAAATTATTAAATTTCAGTTATAAAAAATCGCAGTTGCATTCATCAACCGCATGCAGTGGTAGGCACATCCAATCATCCTTGCAATGTCTGCTGATGTCAGCATTTCTCTTCCCCTTCCCTTGTATATCAGGGTGTCGAGTGGATGTTGGGTTGAGTTAGTGAGTGCAATGCCGATTTTTTGTAACCAAAATTAAATAATTTTTTCCTAAGTCACCCTTCAACTAATTTCAAGTCTGAAAAAGCCTTTTTCAGCTAAGTCTTCTTTCCATTACATGTAACTGGAAAAAATATCCTTGAAAGCATCATACCTAAAATGAGCATTGAAAAGAGTGCCCCTTTTTTGGGCTACCCTGTAGTTTTGTGTTTTCTTCTCTAAATGGAATGAAGAGGATTTCATTCATATTGGTCCCTCAGATGAATTTTTCATTTTGACTGTGTACCACCCACACTATCAGAATGACCAAGTTTGAGTCAAAGAAATCACTAAACCACAACCTGTCTTTCAAGTTTAGGGCTGAAATCATGGCCTGTCATAAGGCATCTAGAAGTGAATAAAATGCTTCATTAGAAAAAAAGTAATGAATGAGAATTCCAAGCCCAAAATGCACAAACCTCATTTAGGGGGGATAAAGAGGCCTTAAAGCTAAAGAGCTTTCCTCCCCCCCATAGGAGTCTATGTATTCATAAAGGACTGTTGACTAAAAGAGGTTCCAGCATTCGGACCTAAATATGCAGTATATGTTGCCTTCCTTCCCCTTCATCATAGTTTTCTCTGGAGAGGGGGGTGCACCTATCTGAGGCACCCTGTATACAAGTACACAGTGTAAGTCTTGGAAATATGCCTTAGATGGCTTTTCAGTGAACATTATTTCCTTTTTTGCATCAATTTCTTGCCCACAAGTAGCAAAAGAAACCAAGTCATCAGCAAGCAGGCGATGTGCCTTTACACATGACCATACAAAGTGCTTCAGTTGGTTACCAGTTCCATCTATGGTCCACCCATGCCATGGGTAACTAGTCTAGTATTCCAAGCAAATTAAGTTGTAACCCAAGTTGTACCCTATTTGACATGCATGTTTGAATAGACCAATTGGCATTTTTTTAAAAATGGTATAGGAACCTTCTGGCCTAAAATCAGTCATTTCAGATTCATATCAGCATTGAACAATGTCCAGTTTGGGTGATTCTTCTAACCAGTATATCAACATGTATCTGCAGCCATATTGTTCATTAGGAAATGAAACTACCTACTGCTAAATTCTTCAAAAATCAAGAAAAACTTGAACCAAGACAAGATCTTGCAGCTTCACACTCAAGCCTCTAATTTGAGTAACAGACATGACAGTAAATACACTGTTTTGTCTGTTACAGCACAGGTGCCATAAATGTTATACATTAGCTCAAAAAGTTTCCGAAAGTTTACCCATCTATTAGGCTTTCAAGTTTCTTTTCATTGAACCCTATCTGAGCAAGATTATAGTATACCATGCCAAGATTCTAGAGTTGGTGCTTAACAAATCCATGGAACTAAAAAATACAAATAACTAATGTGAAAGCCATGAGCTACTCTTGTTCATAAGCTCTTATTCTCAGAATGAAGGAGTCATTCGTGTCAAGTGGTCCAACTTTTTTTGCGAGGTTGGTTGCTGCACCCACTGGCATTTGTCATTAAAAATAGTGTACTGGGGGTTATGAGAAATGGATGAATCCGAAATTTCAGCTATCTAGGTCAAACAGTCTTTGAGATATGCTCCTTGAAAGTTTGAGGGGGAATGGGAATTTAACCCATCAAACAAATGCAATATCTCCTGAACTACTTCAGCTAGAAAGATGATTAATAGCTCATTTTAAAGCAAATAGCAAGGCATATATAACTTTTTCTTCAGGTTCTTTCATGCCTTAATTAGAAGGTCACAATTTTATGAAATTAGTGAAATAATAAAATTTTTTACCCTAAAAAATTCACAGTAGTAATGCATGTGACTGGACCAACTTTGGGGAGTCTATCATGCTCTATGAGATTAGTCCTAATATACATATATTTCGTTTTTAAGTCACTTCAAAATTCTGCTATGTGTACTTAAAGTTGCAAATTTTGCCATATTTGTTCAACTTTGACCTTCAATAAATTTTATTTGATTCCAAGTACAGTTATGCTTATCCCATAGAATGATAGATCTCTCAAATCTCTTGTGAGTCATCTAAGTTTGATCACGTTACTTTGAAATCCTGAACATTTAGATTTTTTTCTCAAGATTTTTTGAGTGCAATTCCCCATCAAGCATTTAACCCCATCTTGATCATGTTTGAGCAGGAAAACATATTTTACTCGGCATGGGTTTGACATGGCTTGGGAAACACATATGCGCATTTTAAAAATGTTACATTATTTAATTTTGCATTGAAATTTAAATTATTTCAAATACGAAAATGTAAAAACATTACCCAGCTTTTTCAGATGTACCATCAACAACATCTCTGTATTTCACTGCCTGTTTCTTCTTATGTCTTCTGATATATTCATTACATTTCTAGGTGTAACGTGCAAGAAGCTAGAAAATGCAGAGAATAGAATTTATGGAAATTAATGGAATCCGAAACTGTCACGACCCCCCAAGTCTGGAAACATGCATCCTGTATATGTGAACTGGGACACACCTGAAATATTTGAAAATAATGTACACACAATATTGTGAATATATCATTAGATGGCACTCATTGCTTAGGTAACGTTGAGTTTGCTATTGCTTTAGAAAGATTAAACATATTGAGAAAAATCTGACTTTCTGAAGGAACCTGGGGCATAAATGGGTTATTATTGAAACATATTTGTGCTGGACGTCATAAGTAAATTCATCCAAAACGCTATAATAACAATAAATGTTATTAGATGATATATTCCCAATAAAGTAGCAGTGTGGATGTATTCAAATTTTGGCATGTGTCTCAGCTACTTGCTTTGAAATGAACTATTAATCTTATTTCTAGCTGAAGTAGTTCGGTACATATTGCATTTGTTTGATGGGTCATTTTACCATTCCCTCTGAAACTTTCAAGGAGCGTATCTCAAAGACCGTTTGACCTCGACAGCAGAAATTTTGGATTCATCCATTTCTCATAACCCCCAATACACATGATTTTTAACAGCAAAATCTTAGTTGGTGCAGCAATTACCTTTGGACCACTTGAAATGGAATGACTCAAAGTGAACCTGAGCATTTGTCATCCTTGGTGAAGAGTGGACTTTCACAAGAGTGTTTTAAGAAATTTATTCATCCAACTAGGCAAAAAAATTATCCATTGGATCACGTAGAGGTCTTTGAAATGAGTGCTTAGAGCCTCTGTGCATTAAGATGTGCTCATTATTATTGAAATGTAACTTTTATCCAGATATATGACACTTGAAAGTAACAAACTCTAAGAAAAAAGTTAGGGATATCATAAAATCTCTATGATCTGAGTAAAGTGCACCACTATGATACCATTGCAGTTCTTGAAACAAACAGCCCTGTTTGTTTGTAAAGCACTGGTGACACTGGGGCCCTGAATATGGCTCCCTGTTATTTATTTACTTTTCAGGATACAGGCTTTCAGGAGAACCTCCTTTTTATTGTAGAGCAACACCAATATCCCCAACTTTTTCCTTAGAGTTTACTTGTCAGGCAGATGAGCTAAGCTTTCAAATGATGAATCCCTTGTTTTATTCCCATGAAGAGGTTTTTGTCAGGTCCTCTTTCCATGGATTTGCCCTTTTAGTACTTGGGAATGATGCAGTTCATGATGAATTTTTTCCTAATGTCATATTTCCTTTGAATTTTCAGACTTGGCCAAAGGAAAATGTGAAGAAGTAGGAAGCCATATCAAAGAAGAAGAGGAGTCAAGCTCTGGTGCTACTAGTACCAGTGCTGCAAGTCCCATCATTCCAAGTACAAGTACCAGTGCCTCTGCCTTGGGCTCGGCATCAATGTCATCCAACTTGGTGTATGTGTCCGTTGGAGATGATGGCCCTTCTCCGAGTCCCTTTGATTCGCATTCCGATGAGGATGCATCTGACAGCGAAGAGCAATCTTGAGGTGATCTCATGTCATGGGAGCAAAGTCACTCCCTCTCTTCGTTTTGGACTTGCTTGGATACGAGTACAAGTGCTGCACTGTGCAGTGTCTCACTAGTTCATCATTCATGCTTTTTTGTTCATATCCCTCCATTTCTATTTTGTGTCTTCAGGTCTGGATGCAGGAACATGAAGCTTATGTATTTCTTTAAAAAAAAAAAAGAGAGAGCCAAATTTGATGTGATTTTGATAGCTTTTTTGTGTCATTATGCTAGTTTTTTAAATATCATTATGACTGAGTAAGCACTGAATCATGACTCTGAAGCCCTGGGAAAGTTGTTTTATGTGCTACATGTTTTGAAGTTTATACAAACCCTGCCAAAAAAAAATACTTGTATGTGGTTGGCCCTATTGCTGGCCCAGCTCTTGTGAATTTCAGAAGAAAAAGGTACCTAAAGACAGTAGCAAGCAAGCTGAACTCAAGTTCATCTGAGTTCAAGAACTCATAGCTTTCTTCTTAATCAGAGTTCTTGTTGCTGTCATATTCATCATCAAGGTGAGACTATCTTCATTAGCTCAGTGTTACTGTGATTCCTTTCTGTATCAAGTAGTTGAAGACAAGACACAGGAAGATAGTACATTAGAATACAATATCTTCCTCATTGCACTTAGAAAGCACATGTTTGTGTGGAAAGCAGGTCATTGACTAGGTTTTTTTGTCGAAGGGGTTACTTCATCAAAATTTTGGAAAATGAATCTGTTAGCCTTTTTTTCTCATCTTTTAGATTCCCATGCATTATGGGAAAACAGAAATTCTAAATTTAGCGAACTAAGTTTATTTTTTCCAAGAATTTTGTTGCTAGAACATATTTTTATAATCTCTTACTGCTTTGGCATTGTTGCTTCAATGGGTGGAACCTCAAGACTGCTATGCATCTAAAGTCATCAGTCATGTTGCTATGTGCCACCATATGCATTTTTCCCTGCATTTCTGCATGTTGGATTTTTGAGCCATCGGTGTTCCTGCATCCTGCTGCCTCATGACCAACTCCTTTTTTCTTTTCATCAGATTTAGTTTGAAATATGGCATCAAGTTGATGCTCAGAATGAGTCACCTGAAGAAATGTACATACATATGCAGAGCTGTCTATGGTGACAATATCACTTTGAATCTTCATAGCCTAATGCTATCAAGTATTTAAAGGAAAAAAAGAACAGGATCTACATCCTTCCTGTATGTTGATTTGACAGGAACGAAAAAGTTTCTTCTTTTTGTTTCCTTGCCATGAATGTGAAACATGGAGTTGATTGTGCTCCATGTCATGGAATAAAAAGTTCCTTCTGAAACTCCTACTTCTTGTCAATCTGGAGAGATCCAGAATTTGCATTTTCACATCTACAAGCAAACCATGACATTCATGTAATGGCCCTTTTATTTTGAAGGCCTGCAGAATATAATCACACTT
Source organism: Darwinula stevensoni (assembly GCA_905338385.1). Lineage (NCBI taxonomy): Eukaryota > Metazoa > Arthropoda > Ostracoda > Podocopida > Darwinulidae > Darwinula > Darwinula stevensoni. Next base: position 64,677 of record CAJPEV010000142.1, read on the forward strand.
ATGGTGTTCTGAAACTGAATGTCTGGCATATCCAGACAATTCATAGGGGCTCAGGGGACTCGAGCTCTTCCCCCCCCCCCCCCCCCCCCCCAAAAAAAAAAAAATAAATATAAGAAAGGCAGGGATCAAGGGTATGGAGAGGTATAAAAGGATATAAAATGAGGTTTTGAACTTTTAGGAAAGAGTTTGGCTTGATAATATGGAACATTTTTGACATGGCATTGAGAGGAACAAAAAATTGGTAGAAGAGTCTCACATGAAGGAATACTTGCAAGAGTACTGTCTGAGCCCCCATATTTCTCGACAAATCGCCGCCTATGCCCAACAAAGCTCTTCAGCTCGGAAGACCAAGAATTTCTCATTCACTAAAAGCCTTTCTTGGTGATTCTTTTAGAGATTAATTGGGGGATAGAATGAGCATTTGTAAGTATCAGGGACCCTTTCGCTACCAGGTTTTTCTAGCCCAGTAGTGCCTGCAGGTTTGAGCTTTTTTGGGGTAAGCACACATAGCAGAACTCAGATTTTTTTTCTATGTGCTAGAAGGGATGTTCAGAAAGTAATGCATGCTGTAGAAAATCTCCTTCACTTGAATAAAAACCAAACATTCTTCATTTTCGTCCCTCGACATACCACCTAGTCAGATACACTTCTCCAATCTTCAAAGCCATTTTTTTGGAAGCTGTTAAAAAAGCAATTTGTGTTATTTTCGGCAAAATCTGTTTAGCTTTTCCAAGCAGGGCTGGCCCTAACTATTTCGGCTCCCTGTGCAAAGAGACTCCCAACGCCCGTCCTTCCTCAACCCCCCTCCGCACACGCACGCACACATTTTGATCAGGATGGGCTTCCACTTCCTCAAGTAAAATTGAGGGTGGCATCTATTATTGCTTCATTCATTCAGACACTTTTTGGCGCCCTGTGCGGGGGCACATACCTGGACTTTATTAAGGCGTTCGATACTGTCGAACATACCATCGTCATTGGAAAACCACCATCACTAGGAACAGACCCGGTACTCAGGAGTCCTTTCTGAGGAAGTCCCGCTCTCGTGTGCGGTCCCTCAAGGGATCGGTTCTAGACCCCTTCTTATTTTCCGTGATGGTGGACGATGACCAAGAAGGAACCTTGTTCAAATATGTGGACGACAAAACCATGATTTGTGGCCACTCAAAAAACGACCCTCCTAATCTCCAGGAAGCCCTAGGTCAAGAGCACGAATGGGCAAAATTAAACTGAATTCTGAAAAGTGCTCATTATTTGTTAAAACGAAATGTTTTATGGGGTAGGGTCGAGTAGTGGACTGGTAGCTACCGCCGACGGATGTTAGTAATCTTCATCACGCGGAGGATCCGCACTACTAAGTTAGTCTGGATTCTACCCTGCGTTGCACTAAGAACATCTTGTCCAAAGCATCCAGACGCATCTTTATGCTGAGAGTCTTGAAAACATACGGAGCCTCCATTCCTGAGGTCCTAGTGAGGACTGCCTACATCCGTCTTGGAGTATGCTCCCCCCCTATGGCACTCATCCCTAACTGCCTCTCAAACCCATTCTCTCGAACTAATTCAGAAGCGTGCCCTGCATCTCATCCTGAGTCCCATAATGAGGAGTATACTCCGACGAGAACGGAGGGAGTTTGAAGGGAGTGACGTCCTTTCCTCTCGATAGGAGTGACGGTTTATACCACGGAGGGAGAACTCTTTAGGACTGGCGGCTGTGCAAGATGGCCCCTATCGGACCTCGACTAACTACAATCTTCGCCACGACTTGACAAAACTCCTGTGCGAAATTAAATGTCGCACGAAACGTTTTTATGACTACTGTTCCCAGTGTGACCAGATTACTAAACAAGGCTGTGTGACCCATCCGGTATCAGTTCCCCATTTTTTGCCATTCTTACCTTTTTCGTATTGGTGCTCCCCCCCCCCTCTCTGTGACCATAATATCCTCATGCTTTTATCTGTTTTTTCTTTCTCCCTATCCTGACCCATTTTTGCTTTTGTACTCGTACCTGTATGCCTGACGCGGGAGATCAATTTGCTTTCGCACTACCCCTCCCATTTGAAATAAACCCTTCATCATCATCATCAATCAAAAGCACGCCGCTGTACGTGTACGGCCATGGTACTGAATGGGTTAATTATGATTTATAAGGCTGCAAGAAAAACTGATTTATCTGCAAAAAAAACATTTAAATTTTCAAGCTTCCGATGGAACAAGAGAAGAGTCAAGTGATCATTCTCCAGATACTCTGATATTCTACATAACCTAAATCCATGAACCACCCTAATATACTCAGTGAAAGGGTAAGGAGTCTCTATATGTGAAACCAATTTTCCATTTCTCTGACTTTTTAGCTAGTAGATCAGTGTTTCTTTCTACCCTTTAATTAAATTGATCTTTGAAACCAAATAATCATTTTGAATAATGTATCTTACATGGACAAGTATTATGAGCATAGTAGTTGTGCACCAAACTTTTTCTGTCTATAGGTACCTCATATCTTAAGATAGGGTGTTATGAAATATCATGTTTTGGTGATCTAGTCACATTCTTCCTCGTTCTCTGCGTGACTTCTCACAATTCGGTTGTTTTATGCATAATTTAATGGAAATTTATACTTTGCAAAGAATTATGCGTGTTTCAGCTATTGAGAATTCATGGTCTCCAGTAAGAAGTAGTAACCTTTGATCTCACGTAGCAGAAGCTACTTTGACCTTTCAAAGCAGTTGCCCCCCTCAGTCCACCTTTCATGTACAGGGTGGGCCAAAAAAAAACTTCGGTAATCTTTATCACTCCATAGCACTAATACCCAAAAGTTTGCTAAAATTGCAATAGCACCTCCGTATAGAACATTCATTCAGCTTTCCAAACAAAATAAAGATTCGTGACATGACTTTCATGCAGTTAGATAAAGAGTGAAAGAGGTGGCGCTGGAAAAGTTGGTGCCATGCTTCGATGACAGCTAGTGCATGCAAGAGGTCGCCTACTCGCCATAACCGAAGGAACGGACGTCACCTGGAGCACATCTTGTAGGGTACTAGTAAGTGCCCTTTTCAAGCGCTACCTCCGTTACACTGTGCCCAACTGCATCGGAATGACGGATTGGATCTTAAATCTTTTTATATCAGTGGAAAGCGAGATAAATGTTCTATATACTGTTAAGCGTTAAAGATAACCGACTTTTTTTTGGCCCTCCCTATAGCACCTTCCAAAATTCCCAATCATCCCAATGGGTACAGCATACTCTTTTGTAAATGCTACCCTTAACCCTTTGCAGTGTTGGACAGTAACGAAGTAAAAGTAACGCATTACAGTAACTAATTACTCTTTTCAGTAACTTTTTTGGTTACATGTTACTTTCAGGGGAAGGTAATGGAACTGGTAACTAGTTCCTTTTTCATGGGAAAATCATGTGGCGTGACTGTAATGTAAAACTTTTCTTCATGATTAATAAATTTTGCTGAAAACAACCAGCGCTTCATGACTACATGCATCCTAATTGATGCAAAATTGGGAGGAAAAGCGGGGACATAAAATTGCCTCGAGAAACCATGCAGGTTTCTTGGCCGTACCTGCAAAAATATTTTGAAGTGCAGGTTAGGGGCGAATTCGAGAGTTCCATTGATGCAGTGGCGCATTTTACGGGGGGGGGGGGGGATAGGGGGGCGGCAGCCCCTCCTTGTGGCTGAGAAGTGCAGGTTAGGGGCGAATTCGAGAGTTCCATTGATGCAGTGGCGCATTTTACGGGGGGGGGGGGGGATAGGGGTGCGGCAGCCACTCCTTGTGGCTGCTGCTGGAACAGAGCCTGGCGCCCCCTTAGAGGCAATACTTGTCTCCCGATATCGCTCGGGTGGGGTTTGGCTCTGTTGCCCTGCCTCCCCTGACCCTTTCAACCGAAATACATTGCTGCATCGATGCAAACTAATGTGGGAAGTGCTCTCTATGTTTCCTGATGGCCAAGGTACTTTCTGTCGCGCGAACTTCAGCATCTAACTTGAGAAAGCATGTCTAGATTAGCTCCATCATGTCCTGACTCCGTACAGACAACCTTTGGTCTAATGTTAGGTCTGAATGATAGGCGTTGCTTTGGTCCTGATAGTGCATCTGCACGAAACCTTTTGTATGCCTAACGTTGGCACCTCTCTCCTCAATCTTGTCCGATCCCCTTTAGGCTCGGCGGGCGGGTATACCCTGGCTACTTCGCCGTATTTCAAGTGCCCCGTTTTATCACCCCCCAACAATCCATCATTCGTTAGATTCCGTTAATACTCAGGCCTAGCTCTCGCAATTCTAAGTGTAGATCCTAACCTAACATACAGTGATATGCAAGTGAATTTGTACCACTTTTAACATGAACGCCTCAGACCCAATTCCTCATATTTCATGGTCGAAACACCCTCATCTCCTTGATTGCGCCCTAAAAATACCATTTACATTGAAAATGAATTTTCACTAACTTTTTACAATCACCGTATGGGCTGGATTTGCGCAGTCTATGTCTGGTTAAGGGGAAACAAGAGAACATGACTTCAATTTTTTATATTTTTCCATCGGGAACTCATGATAGGGGTAGAGCTGGGGTAGGTCTTCACATCACAGCAGTGCGGGTAGGGGAAACAGAGGAAGTAACGGCACGAGTCGACGTGGGGTGGAAGAAAAAGATGACCGGGGATCGGGAAGAACTGAAGATCCAAGGGGAAGCAGAAGCAGACACGAAGGAAAACACCGGGTCGCGGATGCGATCTTGATGAAATATGGTACACGAGCTCGTACTGCTACACCGTGAAACTCAAATGGATTTCGTGGTGCGTTAGTACGATATTATATACCAAATTTCATCAAGATCGCTCAACTCCATGGTTCTGATTTTTTTTGGCGATGAGTTTAAAATGACCGGCAGAAGACCGGACGGTTGACCTCGTACGAGGTGGACGGACTGCGTCGCGAATCTCCGTCACTCGAGGCTCGGCATACCACCTGCCGAGCCCGAGTCCGCCTCGAGTCCGTTGCCCGCGATCGCGAACTCCGATAGTGTAGGACCTGTAGGTGAAACGAACTCCGATCCTGCTGACTGATTCTGTCCCCCACGTTCTACGATTCCGCGCGACGTGAACTCCAATCGACTGGAGTAGAAAGTAGGTGTGCACTGTTGGGTGCATTTGGCCTCGTGCGAATCCCCGCCCATCTACTTGTATCGATTGCCAAGAGATGGCTCACGTGACACGTTCTCGATTTTCCACGATATCTCTGCTCTAATTGTAAACGATTGCTATGAAGATGTCATAAACTTCACGTTCGATCTTCAGAAGGTCGATGAACGTGATAAACGTCAAACCGAATTTCCACCTCGTGAATGCCGGGTCGGTCAAGGTGTGATCGAGGTCTGGTCAAGGTCGACCTTGGACACTTGTTTTCATGAAAATTCCATTGGACACAAATGATATCAAAGGGCATTAAAAGGGCCTGAAGATGACACTAATTTCATCTCTCACCGTTCACTAAAACAAAACTCATGGATACTCGAGTGGGCGCCACCGGACTCATTCTTCGGTACCTGTTTGCAATATTCAAATCGCAGTACTCGAAGAAACTTTCGACTGAGGATGCTGAAATCAAGCGTGGATTAGTTTCTCAGATGAAGGTAGGGAAGGTCACCAGAATGTCGAGGTTGCGCCGACGGCCAGTTTCGTCGAAGGGGGACGGGGCTTCGGCATCGCATCGTTGTGACGTCATCACGGGAAGGTCTTCTCCGATGGATCGGCGAGAGTGAGGCGAAAACGCAGCGGCGTGTGAACGGCACCCGACCGCATCGTGCTTGGAGCCGATGGGTGTCCTCGTTCGAACGAAGCGAAGAATGGCTTCTTTAAAAATGTCCTTCGATTCCGAATCGCATCTTTCTCTCGCCGGATATCGTCCTCGTGGAGTGCTGATAACTCTCGTTCCAAAATCATGGCATCTTCGAGCCATTTTTGGGATGGTTGGATCGAGCGACGGCGGCCGATTCTTTGGATCCAGGAATCAATTTCTGGGCCGTGAACCGGTCGGGAGACTCAACTTTGAACTTTCGCCGCGATCTCGAATGCCACGCGTCCTGCCACGTATTTGAGTGGTTTTCGCGTTCCAAGATGCCCGTGTGATCGGGCGAGACGGAAACCGGTATGCCTTTCTCGCGAATCTCGATGGAACCAGGCTGTGGCTAGAGTCGAAGAACGAGAAACGTGGGAAGCCGGCTTCTTCGGAGAACTCGTACGAACGAGGATCCCCTTCTTAAGGCGGCGGAAGAGAATTCATTCCACTCGCTCTCGTGTCGTTGCATGTGATGCATTCGATCGAGCGCGGAGCTCGTTCGTGAGTCCTCGCGCCATATCCAAACCGCATGGGCTTCCCCTCGTCGACAGGTGTTCTTCGATCCAAAACATGGAAGTACGAGTCCACCGGGTGAATAAAATTCGCCTTTGCATACTCCCCTACGTCAAGATTAGAGAGGACTAGAGAATTTCCTTCGTCCGCGTCAGTCTGGTCCCATTCGAGCTCGAATCGAAGGGGAGGGGGGGGGACCAAGGAGTTAGGGAATATTTTCTGGATCCGTCTGAATCTTGGGGGTGCACAGTGGGACGAAGTATGGGACGAAGTCGTGCTTTCCTGGCCGACATTCAAACTTTTGCATCGTATGCAAGTTTCATTGCCCTAAAGTTCCATAAAATCCATATTATATAAAAATGAAGGTTTTGTGTCCCATACAGAATTACCGTCTGAAGAGCCCTCAGACGGTAATTCAAAGACATAAAGTCTCGACCGTGCAATCCAGCAATCCATGCATGCGATTTCGAAAGCCCATAATTGCAGAGCAGATTCCTGCATGAATCCATCCAAATGATCCTTTTATTTAAGCATTGAACCAATAAATATGCGTACTCGAGCAGGTTTTGTCATCGATGCTGATTCTATTTTTACATCTATAATCGTGTGTGACATGGGATCCTTAGAAACGAATTTGTTTGCACGCATCGATCCTTGGGACGATTCACGAAAGTAATCATGAACAATCAGGGAAGTACATTTGTGTGCTTCATGTTTTGCTGACCAACCGATGCGACACTCGATCCACTCGAGCCCAACGTTTTTCACTGGCCTTGGACATCCATACATGCGTCATTCCGATGCATAGGCTTTGGAGTTGAGCAAAAAAGGTCAGACTCGAATGGAAAACATTTTACGTCTCGCTCTTATCGTCAAAGTAGCCAGTAGCAGCAGCTAGTTTTCACACGGCTGCTAAAATACAAACGTTAGATTCCCGTCATTCCCAAATCTTCATCGCGTTCGATCGGCTATTTTTTGCGGTGCCCAAAGAATATGAAATATCGATGATCGAAGAAATATAGAGCCCACACCTATATTAACACTTTTAGTGCCGGAGTCGATTAGATCGACGCTACGAATTTCGTTTTAAAATGTCAGGTCGAAGAACTGGCACTAGATGGGTTGAAGTGAGAGGATGAACGCGATCGAGCACTCTGGCGAAATACGGGGTGGTCCACAATTGCCTCCCCAAAAGTAAAAGCTTATTACTCAGGAAGTATACATTCGATTTCATCGACATATGACTCAAGCGATAGCCAATTCAATATATTTTTATTGTGAAATATTTCAGCATTCCATAAGGAACTAGGAGAAAGTTATATCCTTACAAATGAAAGCCGCCAAATCATTAGTGTTAAATATGACTTTCACAATTTTCAATGACCTGGTGCAGTCTCTCTTTGAATGTCAGCAGAACTATTTCAATAATCTCTGGTCCTACTATGGCGAAGGCATCTCTAATGACCTGTTTCAGTATATCTAGGTCGTCATAGGTCCGCCGATGAATCTCTTCAGGTTCAGAAACCTCTTATGAATTGTCTTCATGATCTTCTCAACTGGAACTGAGGCATTTGGACCCAAACCGAAGAAATTTCAAAATTTTCCCCACAGAAATTTGCTCTCTTCAAATCATCAAGCCAAATGGCAATATTTGTCTTCTGCAGGAAGAATGAATTGCGAGACTCGAGAGGGAATTGTGAATTTCAAAAGGATTGTGATATTTACAGGTTTTAGCTGCACGATATGTGTAGTTTCATTTATTATGGTGTAATTTCGTTCTAGTTTCTTATGGAATGGTGACATTTTCCACAATAAAAATATATTGAATCATTTTTGAAAAAAAAATATATTGAATATATCGTTTGAGTCACATATAATTCAAATTGGATGTGTACTTCCTGAGTAATAAGCTTTTACTTTTGGGGAGGCAATTGTGGACCACCCTGTACGTTTCTTAATGCTTTTGTTGACAACTCTTGGACTCTGCCACTTTTAAAAGAAATTCGTAGCATCGATCTAATCGATTCCGAGACCATAAGAGTTAATTTGAATGAGAACGCGATATCGTATTATCACAGAAGGCTCAATCAAGTCCATTTAGACTATCACGGCTTTTTTCTTCCAACACGGTGGTTTTTTTTTTAACTCTTTCAGATCTGAATTAAGACCATTATCGGAATAATATTCTTTTTTTGCATTTTTGAGCTCTCTTCCTATTCTACTTAACATTTTTATGTTTATATATCGTTTTTAGATTTTGTTCAAATTTACCATATCATACCATATATCATATATTATAAATGTAATTACATAACTGAAGATTACAAACCTGACGGGTGAGAGAAGGCCTCCGACGGAATTGAGCCATGCTTAATTGAGTCCATTGTAGTGTAAAGTTGGCGCAAAGTCACGAGAATCCCAAGAAATTCCCATAGAAACAATGAAAATGCAATGTCCATTGGAATGGACGCGAGGTCTGAAAGGGTTAACCTGAACAAATCACGGCATGGATGGTTTCTCAGAGTTTATTGCGCTTTCACAGCCTCACGTTGGAAATGGAATTTTTATTTTAATTAATTGGAGTTTTCCTAAGCTTGTTTTGTTGGTGACTAGTGGGTTGAGTATGAGGATCGTGCAAGATAACTGGACTTTTTGAATTTGGGCCAGGAAAGTGCGTCTTCGTCCCAATGTGGGCCGGGGAAGATCGACCCTGTCACCTGTCACCGCCCGTCACCCTTCCCCCTAATCATAAGACGGAGGGCGGCCGCCCTCGTTTGTTGCACCATGCGAATCATCCCTTCGGCGTGAACAGGTTTTCGTATGCGGAGGGAAGATAGGCGCCGGACGTCACCGGATCTTCGCGATCTTATCGTTTCGGTCACCTGACATTTCGAAGCTTTCCTTCTCTCGGCTCTCTCGACCCACGACACGAACGGGCGCCCCTGGGTTCTGGCATCTCGAGCGTTGCCAAGGGCGGACCTGGAGTCCCATTTCTCCGTTTTTATTTACTTCCACGATGGAGATAATTAACCACATCGAGGACCTACAAGCAATTTGCTTTCCTTCGCAGGAGTAAGACTGCTCTAGAGATAAATGCGAGAGATAGGGTTTTCTCACACCACCGTTTAGCATTTATTTTGACTCATCAAAAAGGAAATGGGATGGGAGAATATAAACAGACCATACCTTGTGGTCGAACAGAGGAGACTCTGGGTTTTACGGAAAGGTTAATGAGTTTGTATTCCAGGGCATATTGTAAGAAAAAATCAGAACTGTACAAATGATTATAACTCCTCTGTAGGAATGGTTGGTACGGCGATATACCCGATGTCCCCCCCGCACGGAGCGCAAAAATGTGGGGAGAAAAATTAGATTTACCATCATTTTTAAGTCAAATTTTTGTTTCAAATGTAATTCTTGCCCAGGCTGGAACTGCACAAATTCCAATTCAGAACTGCACATATCTGTTACAACTCCACATTAAAATATGCCCTGTTGTATTCCATCGTTTGAGAGAAAAACCTCGTCGCACTGGAATTTACCAATCCTACTTCCAGATGACTAAAAAATAATGCTTTTTTGCAAGGAGAAGAGGCCCAAAACAACCAGTTCTAAGATGATGCCAGAAATCTTATACGGTGTTTCACTTGATTTAGTCCCTTGTGCATGGGATGTTACGCTTGGGTGTCTGACTCAAGTGATAATTGCTGTAGTACCTCCAGTGGCTCACCACTGATGGAGCGAAGGGGAAAGGAGGGCGAGGGAAAGATGGCGTCGACCATGGACCTCGTGCTCTCGAGGTCCGCATGGAGAGAAACCATCCTTCAGAGGCTCAGCGACAGGAATAGGCACGAGACACTCCCTTTCCTCGACTTGATCGCTTCTTGTGAGTCGTCGGCTTACGATATATGAATACTGTGCTACTCCCTCCGATTCTTTCACCAACCGGTGGACGTCAGATGCAGGCCTGGCGAAGGGTTTATCCAATTCTAACGTTTGTGATGGACCTAGGACTAACGCTCTGGCTAACATTGTTCATCGGCTAGGGAATGGGAACTTTCTGTTATGACTCCATTTTCCATACTAAAATCTGATGATGGACAGCATCAACAACTCCATATTATGTCTATAAATATGCCTATCACAATGACCATTGTTCTACCAAACCAGGGGCACGAGAATACCTGGTTAGATGACTCTACTGTTTGAAGTGGGCTTCATTACATCTTCTTGCCTTACAGAACATTGATCAGAGAACTGCTAGCCATGAAGGATAAACTGATTTCCACTTTACAGTGTTTTTTTCAATTGACTTCATATCAAATTTAACATGGAACCCATGCTTTTCTCCAACAGAATTCCTCCACCTTCAATAGCGTTGCTGTCAGTGCTGTGCAAGGAGTAGCAACCAACTTATATAGGACAAACAACTGTGGATTATAGGGATGTTGAGGTTTGAAAGAATGATCTAAGAATGAAGAATAAAGAGGAGTTTTTTATTTGTTTGGTGCAGGTTATTAGTGGTTTAAAAGGTTGGGATTTTAAGCAGAGAAAAATTTTGAGGAGTTCATGAAATAAGAATTGCATAGGATCAAGTATTCAGAGAAGAGAGGGTAGTCCCAAATACCAAAAGGTTAATCATATCATGCAATAAAGTCTCATAGCCATTAGGGGGTCACATATTCCATCGTGACTACAGTTAGTCAGCCATTTTGCTAAGTATGAGGAAACAGCCAAATGAAAGGATGTTATTTTCAAATCCACAATCAAATCCTTGGAGTATCTGATCAAAAGAGGTATGAAGTCAGCACTAAGTGTCATGAATGTTTTGTGCCTGTGAGAATTGAGTTGCTGGCTTCATTTGGGTCACATAATATGTGTCCCTGGCAAAACTTCAGCATCAACTGCTTAAGTAGTGACATTCGTGTCATGGGACGACAACTCCTTATTTACCCCTGTGGAAATACAAAGACAAGCTGTTACCCTAGTAGCACAGAATTTTGAACCTGTATTGGTATGATATGCTGTGCTACTGGTAAAGGCAAAAGGAGGGGAACATTCTTTCCGTCCCTAGTTCCCATACCTCTCCATATTTTCCTATATTTTACTCCAAAACTTGAAAATCCTTTCTCAAACCGAACTATTATACCTTGTAAAAACTGTACCGTAACTCTCCTTGTTTTTGCAGGGTATGGCTATACAGGGTGTCTCATAATTTTTTTTTCTTCACAATAATGCCTTGGGATCTAACTCAAATGGAAATTGCTTCAAATGTATGCTAGAAGGTGTGCTAATTTAGGGCGATTTATAGTACACATTTTGAATTCTCTTCTACAAAATTGCTAAATTTCTGCTTTTCTCTCCTAATATCAGATAAACTTGGGAAATATAAAAAAAAATTACATTTAATTTATTTTGCTTTAGCTCTCATGAGAAATGACTTAACAAATAACACTGGAAAAGCAAAGAAAAGTTGCCACTTGGATGGAGGTCTTTGAGAGTCTCATCAGAGTTATGAGGAAATTTTGGTGTTTTTTTTTATTCTGAGCCTTGTGCCAAATGTATTGGTAAAGGTGGAGGGCATTTTGAGGCAATTTCAAAACTCAGAAATACCTCATTTTAAGATAATTCCAAATGACATGCTATCATTCAGTTAATGTAAGTTCTTTTTTGTGTCAACTGCTTAGTAGATTTGATTTTTTGATATGGTATAGTGACTTATGAGACACCCTGTGTTTATGGCATGGTCAATGTGTGTTCCTTTATGAAGGTGATGTTGCCCATTATTGAGTGGCAGTAGGTTTTAGGCATGGGTCTCAACTTCTTAATGATATGAAGAAAACTGTCCCCATTTGTGGCATTCACCCTCAACATGTATTAGAAAATCCCTCAGATGGCATCAACATGAGGAGGGACACATTTTCCTGCTCAAATCCTGCAAGTTGTTTGCCTGAATCAGATGAGTTACTGTTGATGACAAAGAGAGGTGGACATTTACATTTGCATACTCTAGAAGGAAAAATACGTTTTAATGTTCTACTTTTTGGTTTTGTTCTTGCCAGACCTTGGGTAGATGTTTAGATTGTGAGCTTTCATCAATGGAAACAAAAATAGCCCTCTTAGCACCCTCAAGGTGCTAAGGTATTCTACAACAAAATTGTATCTGTAAAAGAATAGGCCAATGAATTCATTGATTTATGAATCACTCATTCCATGTCATTTTCATCTGTCTTGGTAGCTCCTGGATTTTTGGACATGTCCCATCTTTTTATGTGACTTTTTCTTTCCCCAACACTCAATGAATTGTATTCATTTGAATTCTCAAGTTTTTTCCAACTGTACCGTGACCATTTTCAATATTTTCATTGAAAACACTGATCAAGCATGCTTGATCAGCACTTTCACATATAGGTTTCTTGGATTTTCTGTCACTATCATCAATCTCAGCTCATGGGATAATATACTGAAAATCTGCATGTTCATGTTAGCTAAGACAATTAATTTTCTAAAGGTAATGCAGAAGAAAAATGGCTTGAACTAAAATTTATTTTGATGAGTGTTTGGATATAATTGCTCATGCATATTTAAAGAGTTAAAATGGTGATGGTATAGGAGTGGCTCAGGTTAGAGCTTTTAGATCAATTTATGTTGTAAAAATTGATTTTATGGGGGGAAAAGGGATCTGCAATCGTCGAATAACCACACGGGTCAAGCGCAACGTCGATTTTATTAAAAATTGCCCATGATGATATCGTGCACAGCTTTAATGTTTTCCCCCGTTGTGGCTGAGACAGGACGTCCATTGTGGGGTTCGTCTTCCAAGCTCTCTCTTCCTCGTTTGATATTTGCTACCCACTTTTTCACAGTCGAATAACTCGGTGCATCATTTCCCAACGTCTGCTGCGTATCCGCGTGGATGTCTTTCGCACTTAAGCCCTTGAGAAAAAGGTATCGAATTACGATGCTCAAATTTCTCCATGCCGACCGACGGCTACGCACGAGCACTCGCAATGATTTGTTGAAAATGAACCGCTAAGAGTATTGTCATGAAACTGTGCACACATAATCACAAGATGTTAAGCTACAACGTATATAAACGACACTCCCCTTGCCTATCCCCTTCCTACTTAGGCCGATACATTTTTAGTCCCCCCCTCAAACTTGTAGGCAGTGAACTCTCGAGAACTCGAAGTTACTTAATTTTCCGGCCATAGTCTCGTCAGGACGATGCATTTTCTCCCTCAATATCTCGAACTGCGCCAGGACAAATTTCCCGATAGCTCTAAATTTATTGCTCTGCTTTTGCGCTTTTGCTATTTTTCCTGTTCAAGTACACCGGCGAACGTAACATGGATCTAACCACACTTCCTGCAGACCCGGTTGGTTATCCTAAGAATGCGATGATTCACGTCTTCGATTTCCTCTCAGATCAGTTGGGAAAGTGAAGGCTGCGAATAGTCACGAGGTTTTTGCGCCTACACCTTATCAGTACTACACCCTACTGTCGACCAGTCAGTGTTAGTGAACCTCGCCGTCAGCCATGGCTACAATCTATTACGGTTGAAATTTTGCGAAGCTTTGTTTTGTATTCATACATGTTTTGTAACACTATATACATGTATGTCCAATAGAATCCATAACTCGAGTTTTCGTTAACTCAAATTTCCCTGAACGTCGAGAGTTGACTGTATTTGGTGCATTGTTATGCAGTGAAGATGTTAAAGCTAGGGCATGGTTATGATTAATCAATCAGTTAATCATTGTTTCGAATTTAATCATTAATTAATCAAAAATATTTTAAGAAAATGTTGAAAAATAATTAAATTTCCCATAGTTTCAGCATCATGAATCATTGATGATCAGCATCATTTTGCCATGAATTTTGTTATCTGGCACTTGAATTTGTACCAACAATTTACTCGGTGCACTTGCCAGAACAGTTCCCCCACTCATACCTCGTATTTGATTATTAGCTTGCTTTGAATTTCCCGCTTAAATGTTATTCGTTTGCAGTTAGTGGTTGCAACTCGCAAGCTGCAGATAAGTGGGTGGGTGTGTTCAAGATTCTCATGTGATTTCTGTGAAATATATTTACTTAATTGTACTCTTGAATTGTACTGCATTAAATTAATCAAGCGCAGTGCTATATTCTCATTGGTTACTTTTTAGTATAGGTTAGTAGGATATAGATAGATTGGCCTAGCCTAAGTAGAGGAACTTTGGCCTCAGGTAATTGGTTATTGCTAGGCTATTGACAAGCTGTGTTTCTTCGGACTTATCTCATGCAACATAAACAATAAAGCTCTTTTTTTCCCCTTTTCAGAAGTATTTAATTTTTGATCAGTTAATCATTGATTAGACATTTTCATCATTCATCACTTTAAAAAAAAAAAGATGAATTAACCATGCTCTAGTTAAAGCCCAAGCCCAATACAACCATAAAACCAGTAATATTCCATATAATCCGTGACTACTCCCTTTGCATGCCACAACTCCATTTAAAGCGGGCCAAAGTGGAAAAAGTCTGAAGGTTTTTCCTGGTTGTGTATACTGGGCCTGAAACGTTTCTCTCTCGGTGTACGCTGGTGGGCCGCGGACCACGAGTTTGAGACCCCTGCTCTATTGAATATAAAGGACCACTTGGCAAAATGCAGGCCTAACCATTCTCATTCAGTCTCGTGTCTGCCTTTCCGAGTGAAAGATATGATGTATAGAATGTACGTGTGTGTGTATTTTTTTTCAGACAATCAAGTGTACCAGAGTACTGACATTCTGAAGGTTGAAAATCTTCAACTGAAAATCCAGAACGATAAACTGAGAGGGGAAAATCTGGAATATCAGAGACGCGGTAGTGTCACCTGCGATGGACCTCCAAATGAACGCGTTCAGGTACAGATCTTGACGTCTCTCCTAGCCCGCTTTCATTTCTCAAGTTAGATGCACAATTTTTCCCCAGCCCTCTTTATCCCAATGTGACTTCAAAGTAAAAGCCGATACTTTGAAGTCGCCCGTGTTATCAAGATGATGTGTGTGCCAGATTTGTAGTCCATTGTGAATTCAAAGTAACGTACTGCTCTGTAAGTGTGCCTATTCTTGAAAAAAAAATTAACACGAGAAAAAGCTTTTTTATTTTTCCATTTATTTCCAAAGAATGTTTGCAAATTAATTTTTTTTCCTTCCAGAAATTAATTTGGATGATGCAAGGTTAATGAAATTGTTTCAAGTAGAATTATACCGCATTCAAGTTAATTACATTATTTAATGCATTATTTTGTCTGACATCAATGATAGGTTCAGACTAACACGAGTTGAGGTGCATGGTCTTCCCGTGACTTAATCGGTGATGATGCGAGGCATCCAATGTAGTCCTGGCCGATGCAGTAAAGTTTCACCATGCATGTATTGCAGGTGCTGGAGCAGAAGCGATTACAGCTTCAGGAGGAAGTGGTTGACCTTCACCGGAAGATGGGCGAATATTCCCAGCAAGTCCTTGATGTCACCGCCAGGCTCCAAGAAAGGGATACGGAGCTCGAACACAAACGCAAGAGGCAAGTTCTTGCCCCTTCTTTCATTCTGTTGGGGATTTTGCGACAGAGAATGACTCGAACTACCACCCGTTAATGTCAGGAGCGGAATTGGGGCGGTTGGGTTGAGAGGAATCATGACATCGGATTTCTGTCCGTTCCAAAATTACGCAGGCTTCTCATATCATATTCTGCCCGAGATTATTAGTTTCTTGCATCCTTTCGGCAAATAATAATTCATATTTTACAAGCTTGTGATTCAGTCTCTGCTGCAACGATTACGTCAGATGATAGCATGGGGCATCTTGCCGCGCTTACGTTTATTTTCCAATAGAACTCATGTGCGCTTCCTTCCGACCTTTACCCGCGCAAAAGTCGGTACGGAGACCGTTTTTGTCTCGGTATCATAGCGTCATAAGCTGGCTTGAATAAAACGCTGGCAGAAAATATAATATGCGCGTTTTTTTTTTTATAACTCCCCCCCCCCTTTATTTGCCACAATCGGCATCGGTACCGGACCAAGTATGAGATCGTTGGCTATTGGCCCGTCAGCCTAAGACTGCCATCGGTGCAGCCCAAATTTTTATTACCTAGAATTTTCTGAACGTAAGACGTGGCCTTCATTTTAGGATTTTGATTCTGAACTTGTTTCAAGTGCCAAGTGATGGAAATTTGAATGAAGCTGGATACCAGTGAAGACATTTCATTCTAAGGAACCTCTGATGGCCCTCCGTCTCTGAACGCTCACCAACCCTGAAAAATACATGCATATACAGTGCAGAGTTTTCTCCCTCCGGTTTTTTCAGGGTCTTGGAGCTAGAGGGGGAGATCGATGGGCTGAAGCGGGAGGGATTCCATCTGAGAGCAACCATCGAAGAGCTGGAGGCAACCAATCAAATGCTCAAGGACGAACATCAGGCCCTGCAGCTCGCCTTCGCTGCCCTCGAGGAGAAATATCGCAGAGTCCAGGTTTGACGCCCTATCGTACGCCCCGGTCAAAGTAGCATCACCTGTAGGATCTGTGTCTTTCACCTCTGACTGCTTTCGTATGCCCCGATGTGGCCTTCGTTTCGCATCCACTCCACGGATTCGTTCGAGTCGGCGCTTAGAACGTACAATAGAGCTGTACGGTATTTCCTTCCGAACGAAACCGCATCGCCTGCCCACGATATCGCGATACAGGTGACTCTCGTTATACGCGCTTTCGTTATCCGCGGTTTCATTTCGGTCCATGGAGACTATCCCTATATCATTATCCCTATAGCCGCCCACTATCCCACTAGCCTCCCGTTTTACGCGTTTTCGATATGCGCGGCGATTCTCGGGAACGCAACCCCCGCGTATAACGAGAGTCACCTGTATTTGGATTTTATCGTAACAGAGTTTGGGGGTAGCGCCTACGAAATCGCAGCTCCCGATTGCTTTCATTGCTCCTGACCCAGTGCTTGGAATCCATTTCATCTTCGAAGAGAGGATGACGAGAGGGAGAAGTTTTCGCAATATATTTTCTTTTATCGCCTGAAAGACTGAATAAATGAGAGAGACCTCCCTCGACGTCCTCTGCGTTCTCCCCAAGTCCTTTCAGTCGCCATGGAATGTTTCCGATATTCGTTTCCGAATATATTTTTTTCAGGTAGAATATCGAGGTCGAGTCGAGTATACGTTAAGGCGGTCATTCCGACCTTAAGGTTTGTGTGTTCGTGAGGTGAAGGTATGAATTCCTTCAGGATTCTGTCGTTTTACTCTATTTCTGAGCCGAGGAGTAGGTTATTAGCGTTTCTCAACCGAGGATTCGTCAAACCTTGTCCAGAGAGAAAGGAAAAAAGTAACGGAGAAGAATAAAATAATAAAAGTATGAAGGTGCACGTTTGTTGAGAGTGTGTGTGGGTTTGGCTGGAAGTAAAACCTGCAATAATGCACCCCTACAGATGTTTGTCTTTTCTCCTAATATGTTGATTGTTACCTGATTTTGAAGCTGGTATACATATCTTGAGCCTGTAAAAATAAAAAAGCTCCTAACTGTGAAATGTCACGCATCTCCTGAAGGAAGATGTCGTGGGCCTGAAATAGCGCTTTCCCTGAATAACTCTATACCTAAATTGCCCGGAAACACCAAGAAGAAAACTCTAGTAAGATTTGAAAGCTTCGCTTTCTTCTCACGCAATTGAGATAATATAAATCTCTTAATTCCTTTCCTCGTGCGGAGCAACAACTCGGGATCAGAAACTATATTGCAGCGACAAAATTTCCAGTATATTTAATTTCGCGATCTGGACCATTCCGTATTTATGGGTCTGTTTGGTTCGTCTCCATCCGATAGTTTTAAAGATGCATTGGAAACCTCTCCTATTGCGAAAGCCATCCATGGATCTGGTGTGTAAAAGGAAGCATGAAATCGCGAAGATAGATTTTTTTTTTCCTGAATGCGTTTAATGGTCCAGGTGGTTGAAGCTTTCAATTCTATCGATGCAGCACTTTGGAAACAGTTCGTGGCCCGTCTTCAATTATCAATGTTGGGGAGCTAATAAGTGATCGAGAACGTTCGGCCTCTCACTCTCACTCGATGGATCATGAGTTGAACTCTCGTGAAGAAGATTGTGAGTTTATGGGGCTCGATGGGAGCTGTGCGTCGCGAGGGAAAAGTTTCCTTCGCCCGTGATCTGCTCTGCTTGGCAATCGTGTTGTCGGTTTCTCTGTCGTGGCACCAATTAATCCGTCGACGATACCGCCAGGGTTTTAGAATGTTTCATTTCGTGCACGATGGCATGCGATAAAAACTTTACTGTGTATTCGAGGCATTTTAGGACTCGGCCCATAAGCTGTCACAATATTAAATAGGTCGAATTTTGGGTATATTTTAACGGACCCTGCATTATAAATTAGCGTTACCAGGATATGTGAGCCAAAATTCCTCCTATGGAATAGAGGTCGCAAAACATGTCTAGTCCATCTCAATCTACAAAAAATTAAACCGATAAGAGCTGGGAAGCATTCATATCGAGTGCCTTCAAAATAGGATGGTGGTAATTGATGTAGTGTCCTTCAGCCGATTTTTTAAATACCCATCTAATAATTTTTCAAAACCAACTTAAGTAGTTTACAACTTCATGCGATATCGAAGGGACCCCGCGTGATTGCCATACATTCCAAAAGGGGTCCACATGGTAAGAAAAGGTTGAGAAACGCTGTTCTTTACCGAACTGACAATGATGATTCGCAGAGAAAGAGCGAGGAGGCTCTCGTTTACGGTACTCCGATCCTGCCGAATGACGACCGTTATCGGCCGCATCGAAATCGGAATGGAATCGAGATAGCGATGAGTCCACGACAGAGTATGAAGCTGCAGATGGGAAACGCGCTGTCATCGGCATCATCCCCATCAGCCAAAGTGGGTGCCTTGCCGTCGGCGCCAGCCGATCCGGCTCGCACTCGCAAGGTTTTTCGAAAGGTGCTTCCCAAAATTTGAAAACTTTCCGGGAAAAGAATTGTCACTGGAGGGATCCATGGCAGCATTATTAATGTAAAAAAAAAAGGTCATGCGGCCCGCGGGAGGTCCCATAGTGGCAATGCGGATCAGTTGGGCAAAAAAGTTGGGCTCTTTTGTTGGGCTTTTGTTCTACTTTTTTGCATGTATTATGAAAATGTGGCAGGAAAATGTCTTCTGTCAATTATAATTTACTTTGAATTTTTAAGCATATTTAACTCTGAAATTTTTCGCGGGAAGCAATGGTCTGCGAGATGCAGGTTTGATGCCATTTGGCATCTTTTGGCAAAATACGCACTCAAATAATTGTTCCTTATTCCTGTTCTCAATTTTGCTTTGATGCCAATTGGCATCATTATGAAATAGAGGGTTAAAGCCGTTTCAGATGCAGCTATTTTTGAGAATTCCGATTGAAGCCACAACAATGGAAGGGTGTGAAACTGGAAAAGAATAACGAGAAAAGCGAGAAAGCAAGTGAGAACGGGGTAGCTTCTGGGACGATCTTTTCATTTTAGAATCCATATAGCTGCATTCTGAGACCAGGTTGCGGTTATATGTGGTTATTTGGATTTTGTTTGTGTGTGTGTGCTACATAACATTAGAACCTGTGTCTGAAGACTCACAGATACAAACAGTACTAGAACATCTTTCTCTCTGAACATCTCTCAGTCTCTCTGAAGAAACTTATGTATTTTTATGTATTCTTGACACTGATGGAGTGCATATTGAACAGTTGCTATGTTTAGTGAGATATTAAGTCCCGGTGCTTTCCGTGATTACATGTGATAAATATGGCATCTTTGAGCGCATGGTCCTTGCAACACCCCTGTGCAATTTCAGCCTCCTATATCTTACCATTTCTGAGATATTATGCATTAGTTTCTTTATAATCACCATGTATTTCTTGGAACTGAGCTTGACTCGGGGAAATTCCCCACTCCATTCATTTCTATGTAAAAAAAAAAAAAAAAAGGAAGCATTTTGTTTGGCAAGCTTTCAGTCTTGGAAGCAAACCTCCCCTTAGCTGGCATGTTGATTCACCCTTGCTTAAATCAGAAATTTGGTAAATCTTGTTTTAAACCTGCAAGCTAAAAAATGCCAGTTAATGCAGAAATGCAAGCGTGGCTTGTGTTCTGGAAGCTGCAGATGGAAATGGTTTGTGTTTTCAATGTTGAAAAATGATTTATCCCTGTTCAGGAAGAAAACACTGAGTTGGTTGAGAGATGGATGAAGTTGAAGTCCATCGATGCTGATCGTCTGAATGAGGAGAATGAGACAATTGCCAAGTATGTTTGAATTCCTTCATCTTTAGTTTAATGCTTTTAACTACTTCAGGGGTACTGGCAAAAATGTGGATGTTTGATTCAATGCATTTTAAATTGGTCAAAAACTGATCCCCAACTGCTCAGATGTCACAGACGTTGCAAATTTGCTTTTTAGGCTTATATTTCTCTATGAATTTCTAGAATGGTATTTTTTGTATATTTTTATGGTGAGAATATATCGATACATCTTAACACCTGCAATATTTTTTAATATATTTTTTTCTGCATAAAAAAATTAATCCCTTAAGAGGTTAAATTAGACCCTACTGGTATTTGTTTTTTTTAATTATAAATGTATTAATATCAATGCACATGTTATCAGTGATTTGAGTCCCCTAGCACTTCACATGTGACAGTCCCTTTCTTTGCTTGCACCTTAGAATACAGGGTGTCCATAAAGTCCCAATCTATTTTATTGAAAAACTCAAAATCCTTATAAAATTCATGTTATAAAAGGCATCAATTGCAGTTATGTATTAATTTGGAAGGTGCTTATGTCAGCAAAAAAATTTAATTACTGGTTTTTTAACTACTATCACCAGCTTAACTTACTCGTTATTAAGAAAATGAAATGCACAATATGCATTTTTGTAAGTATTTTGAGTTTTCAATAAAATTAGATTGGGACTTTATGGACACCCTGTATAAATCAGGCCAATAAATACAATTGAGTTACCCCTCCTATCAGAAGAAGTGGCTGTCCTGGAGAAAGTGTTATGAACTGAGAGTAGATAGAAAGAATGACTTTAAAAGGGCCAATACAAACCATAAACCAATGTCTGATTTATGCGAAGAAATTGAGTTCTACCCACGTAAAAATTCCATGTAGACAGGGTGTATGATTCTGTATGGTCATGTATGATCATATATTTGCCATATACCACCATATATGTATTAATATATTAACAATTGTATGGTGCATAATATATTTTACCTGCATTGCAATATTATGTGTGATGGGCAAATGGCATAATGCCTGATATGTAGTGAATATGCATAGACAAGTCTTATGGTTGTAAGTAAAATATGGTGCATAATATATTTTACCTGCATTGCAATATTATGTGTGATGGGCAAATGGCATCATGCCTGATATGTGGTGAATATTCATAGACAAGTCTTATGGTTGTAAGTAAAACATAGCATGAAGTCAGTGGTGTATTTTGGCTGAAGAGTCAGGGGGGACAGGGCAGCAGAATGGAGGTACCAAGCCCTGTCCCAGGGAAGCCAGGGGGGCAGCCACCCTCCCCTGCTCCCTCCCTAAAAATACGCCACTGCATGAGGTTGTTACACGTGAGGGCATTTGACCTTCAGATGCCTCTGAAGGTCAAGATTTTACATGAAATATTAAGTATGCATAACCGTTAAAGTAATGTGCCAAAAGTTTGATTTTGAACCCCCCCGCTGAAAATCCTTGTTGGAAACAGCTATAATTTCCAGCTGTACCTCAGTTGGAAATTCAGACCCATTCCAACTGGGTAGCAGCTGGAAAGTAAAGTCAGATCCAGATTGTTCCTAATTGCAATACACTGGTAGAATGAGAATGTTTTTGTTGGTTATTCTTGCTGGAGGTCCATCTACAGAAGCAGGTGAATTTCAACTGTAAATTCAGCTGCATTTCAACTGGAGGGTCCTCTGCATAAAATTCTAATGGTAAATTTCCAGCTGTAAAACAACCTGTATCTACCATTTTTTTTTAGCTCTTTGCCAGCTGGAAATGGTCAGAATATACAGCTTCTGTCCACCTCAAAAATTCCAGTCAGGATTTCAAACTGGGTCCTTCCCTCTCTAGGTAGCATAAGCATATTGCAGATTAAAAAAGTGTGGGAGGAGGGGGGCATGGGAACTCTGGGACATTGTTATCACGCATCTTTTCCTTTGTATTAATGGNATGTATGACATGGCACATATGGACAGTATATGGTGCATATGTATGAGCCAATATATGAAAATGTATGGGGTCATATATTTTCACTCTTATATGATTTTATGTGACTTGTGTCAAACCCCATACATGTTTCACATATGTTCATATATGTATATGAACATATGTCCTATATGGTCATATATGCCCCATATATGTTGGACTGGTTAACCCTCGGAACGCCAAGATCGGGTCAAAATGACCCGATGGCCAGTCCTCCAAGGTTCTGTTGGATCGTTTCTTTTTTTGGTATCTACTTGGAAAATAAATACATAAATATCTTAAAAAGGTATGTGTAGCTTCTATTCTGAACAAAACCTCATTCGTTACGAGAAATATATATGGGTAAAAAATGACCCGATCTTGGCGTTTCGCAGGATGGAAATGATCTTGGCGTTCCAAGGGTTAAATATATGACCATTTCATATATGGTCTTATATGAAATTTTCATGTGGGTACCTATGTACCTGCAACCGTCAATATTGATTTCTGATGCAGCATTAACTCCATCACCCATTTCCAGCTTTTCATGCATTCAGAGTCAATGCCCTCCCATGCACAAATAACTTGCATGTATGAATGTGACCTGATGATGAACTTCTGATCTCTCGTTCAAGTAGAGGTTTAGCATAAGTTCCCATCGGCTTACCACTTCCATCCCTCGCATGCCCAACCCTCCATGTTCCAATGTTGCCCATTGAATGAACGCATTCAGCATTGAATGAACTTCACAATAGAAGGACCATCTTCAACATGTTGGCAGACAAGATGGTTGTAGCCGTCATCCTTGTTACTGGGTGCTTTTGATTGGAGGAGGAGGAGGTTGCCAAGGGAGAGGAAGGGATGGGACTTTCACAATGGCAAATAAAATCTATGCTTCCAGCTATCAATAGTGACATCAATACGTCAATGAATTGTAACAGCCCTAGTTTTTTTTCAGGAGGTAAACTTTATGCCTATCTAATAAATAGAGATACAAAATTCTGCCACATGTCAGTTGAACTTGTTTGAAGCTTCAGCTAAGGAAGTCTGAAGAATATATTGATGTCAGTTTTGTAATCATTGTGACAGGAATAAGCAGCAGGCCATGAAGAAGGAACTGGAAGAAGCAGCCAATGAGCCAAAGAATGTGGACTTAGCAGGCTTCCAGCTGGATCTCCCAATCACATGTGGCATCCTTGCTGTCCCCTCCTACCCGATTGCCTCCCTTGTCTGTTACTTCCTCCTCACGTCTCCCTCTGATTCTCTCCTCCTTCGATTGTCACTTGCGATAATGTTATATTTTTTAGGACTCGCATGAGGGGGAGGTGAATGCTGTGAAATGGAGTCCCTCAGGTCACAACCTTGCCACAGGTGGCTCTGATCGCAAGATCAAAATCTGGGAAGTCTCAAAAGGTATTTCATAAACCCATTTCTCAATCTTCATGCAGCCATATCATGCAGTATGTTTATATTCTGCTGTAGAATTAATTTGTTTACATCTTTCACATGCTAAATGTTAACATCTCATGTTGATTACATCATTTTGTGATATTTTTTTATGGTCCTTATCCTTAATGCATTCATTCCTTCATTTCATCTTCAGTTAAGGTGACTTCATACATGCATTGTCATCAGCACTATATAGGGTGGGGCAAAAGGCAGGGAATTTTTGAAGAATTTAATTTTCAAAGTGACTGCTTGATGGCAGCACATTTCCATATCTCTTTTTCATCAATTTGGCCTAGAAAAGTCCAGTGAAGAGTGCTCCCACTGCATCCACTGAAATTGGCTGCAAATGAACAACCATTGCTCACCTTGAATAAGTATGGCAATTTTGGTGATAATGTGTCATGTTCATGTTGGTTACCTCCATGCTTGCACAATTTTGTCATAATTTCATGGACAACATTTGAAAGCGATTTTTGATTGAATGTTGTGAAATAACAAAAATGGTGCATTAAAGTGAAAAACAAGTGGCGTTGGTGATGATTTACATGAAAGCAGATAACAGTTTACGGCAAGCGACTATGATTACCATGAAAGATACCCAAATTATTTATTAGGCTGCCGATCTACTGCATTTCAGATTTGATAGCAGAATTTCAAACAATGAGCAGAGTTCTTAATGCAAAAAAAAAAATTGCCACTACAGGAGGAGCCAGTCAAACAGCAATTCTCCCCCTTGTGTCTATTGAGCTGCAACAATCAAAGCAAGAACTGTTGTTGAGAACTGTGGGCATTAGTTAAGGTCAATAAGAAAGAAATTTAATTATGAAAATTATGAAAATTCTCCCATAGATTTGATGAAGTTTTTTTATTTTGTTCACCCTATATGGTCTACCCTATATATTGTTTTTTCTCATGTACCCACATTTTGAGTTTCATTCCTGAGAAGGTGCACCTGTTCTAATTCATGCTTCCAAGGTGTCTTGCAACTCTTGTTGATAACAGTTCTTTCCAGAGCACATCCATATAATAAACAATGAAACCCACAATCATTTATTCTATTATTTTTCTCCTTGTGCACTTAACCAGAATGATCTAATACTTCTCACTTCACTCCTTGCCACAATCTCTGAACCTGCCTCATCTGAACAATGTGATACTTGAAACATGTTATTTCTGTCTAAATATTGATTTTCCTTTATATTTAAACTTGATCATAGTTCTCTTGATTAGAATATTGAGAAACAGTATATGCAAATGAAAGTTTGAAGGACAAGTATTAGGTGGTCTGTAGGTCTCAGTTTGACATGCAAGTTTTTTTCATGTGAAAGCTTCAGCTGCCTGAAGAAAATCACAGTCTGCAATTATGTTGTAATCATCATGGTCATGGTAAAAGTAACAATAGTCAAGAAAGGTGATCATATTTAGATGCATTTAGAAAACATTCAATATCTGAAAGATTGTTGAATGCAAGAGAGATTATAGGAAAGTGATGATGATGTATGTATATGGGTTTGGCCTTGTCCTTGCCCTGACATGGAATGGTCTGATGTAGAAGAATGTTAATTGCCATGAATCCATCATGGCAAGAAAAAAAAGTGAATGCTTAAAAAGCAGCTAGCAAGCCAGGCCACACTCTTTCCTCAAGTGCTCAGACTAGCACACACTTTTTTTTTTGAATGATGATAGGTCATTATTGGTGGGTATGTGACTGCTTCTTGAATATTCCTTCCCCTTACACCTCTGCCATCTTGAAAATTGCAGGTTTTTTAATAGGTTTTTTACATTTACAAATGAGCATGTCATCCCTTGTGTGGGAAAACTCTTGAGCACAAGGAACTCTGAAACTGTGTGGATATGTGCTTAGATGACAGGCATGAACTTATAATTTTTCTACCTCTTCCTTCATCTTTATCTTGAGGAATGCACTTTTTTCATCTGTGTAATTGCCCTGTGCCAAAATGGCATGTAGCAGAAGCATTGGGTTGGCACAAATATTTACAAATTATGAGTATGAGCTTGCTTTGTGGTAATTCTCCTACATATCTAGTCGACTGATATGTCATCTTTGCAACAAGAATGCAAGATGTGTGTAAAGCTGAGAAAATTTCATGGACATATGAAGTATAGAGTACAAGTGGTGCAGTTGTTCTCAGAAATTACTTTCTTCTAGATGTTCAAAGGTCTATTAGATGCCCATTATAAAAATCTATGTGCATGATAGAAGTTTGATATGGTAGGATTATCATTGTTATCGCTGTTTTATATAATCAAGTTGACTTTATATTATGCTTACATTTCTTCAGTTTTAGTAGTTTATGTACAATTCCTTGAGAAAAGAAAAAATGACCTTTCACCACTTGTGCTCTACACACTTCATCTGTAAGTTCTTGAGATTTCAATTTGAAGGCACCCCAGCTATCTAAATGGTGGCACAATGGTGTATACCAGTACCTTCTTGCCCTGTAGCCTCTTTTTGCAATCACATGCTCTAGTACCAACCTTGATGCTGTAAATAGGAGGATGATGATATTCATTACATGAACCAAGATTATATGAATTCAAAGACTATGTTATACACAAGGCATAATAATAACTGCAAGTGAAAGGAATGTAAATAGATTCCTTCAGCATCTTCACGGCAGGAGAAACACATAGTACTCACTGCATTTGATGATGACTCCCATGTCCTGGATTCCAGTTTTCTCCTTGCACTGATCTTTTTCAGTCCAACCAATTCCGCTATGCTATTGCACAGTCAAGTTTGATGTCTTTTTTGTTGAGCTACCATTTTGATGCCGTTTGCATTATTTAACCTGCAGCCTATTTAATTTTATTAAATAGGCTTAAATGAATAATTTAAGCCTATTTCTTTGTTGATGTGAGCAATGCCATGTGATGGATAGTCTCGAAAAGCCTGAGCAGAATGCTGTGAGGACTCTTACATGCTAAGGAACCTCTGATGGCCACATCTCATGATTTTTCATCTTTGCAAGTACGTTAAAGTTGATCAAGTTATTAAAGTGGTTTTTTTTTTCGGTTGCCAGTATCGGGGAGTTGCTTGTGCCGTGGCGTGCTGACGGGCAGCAATGCAGCTGTGATGTCTCTCCATTTCAACTCCGAGGAGAATCTTCTTCTCGGAGCATCAAACGATTTTGCATCTCGGGTCTGGTCCTTCAGCGACCAGCGTCTTCGGGTGAGTCTCCTCGAGTGCCGTGCCTTGCCGGCGATCCCCCCTCGGTCTAGGCTTCATTCCGGCCTGATAACTTTGAAGGGGGGATTGCAATTCTGTTTCCGCGTTGGTTTTTATACTCCAACAGCAAGTTCATTATTTCGAAATTCGGAAATAAATGAGGGAGTGCCTTCGACCCAAAAGCGATCTCTACAATCTCGTGATACTTTTATATAGAGACCTACTGTACTTGTTCGAATCACAGATTCTGGATGAAGGGCTAATCACGACGATGCTTTTCCCCCATAATGTACACAGGAGCACCTCGAAATTTCAGGGTGTAATTTTAATTCTGAAGTCGTTGATATGCAAAATGCTCGGAATGTTTCCTTAATATACTTTTTTTTGTCATGGACTTCTCCTATCCAGAGAATTTCTTGCTTATTCCACGTGAGTGGAGCGATGAATAGAAAATGATCGTAGGGCTGAAAGCCGTCTTGCGGATGATGTGTATTTTCTGGGAGCTTCTTGCCCTTTATTACATTTTAAACCTAACTGGTCCGGACTTTAGGGTGCGCTCATGTGGATGGTATTTATTTCTTCCGTCATCACTGAGAGTGTTGTTCCTTGCTGGAGTTTCTTTAGATTTTCAACATGAAAAAGTGATGAACAAGATACACCCTTCGAGATTCCGGCGCCATTTTTATTATTATCGTGCTTTAATTTCTCAGTGATTAGAACATGAACTGAGGAAAAAAAAGTTTAATCCTGAAGTGGCTTATTCTCTCATTTGTGCCAAGTTGCCCCTAAGGCAGGAATTGGCCCTCATTTTTGGAATTTGCCCTGCTATCCATTTTGCCTGATATCTGATGTCAATACTCAGAAACTTCACTGCATATTTCTTTGGGAATTGTTAGAGACACTTTCTTCCATGGGTCTTTATGCGATTTCATCGTTCCATGGCAAAAAACCAGTTCAGAAAAATTCTAAGGCAAATTACAGAGGAATGATGGCTATGTTTATGCTAATAATGATAGCTATGCTGAGAAAAAAATTTTTTTCTTAATCCTTAGGTTTAAAAATTCTTAAGGTTGGAGCTCAAAGCACAGAAAATTTTCTCAGGGAAAGAAGTGCTGTAAGGACACTGTCCTCGGGCCCTTTCTATAGGTAAGTGTCTTGGCAGAAAAAAAGACGCGAACGAATGCTGTGGTACAAGGCCGATACAAAGAGGGGGAGGCCTCGTCGAGAGAATATCTGGGAATAATCTGCCGACCCTCGAGGCAGACGACACCTGTGGGTGCGAAGTCAATGTTTTAAGGTGTTACTTCACCGCTTAGCCTGCCGTCGTGATGAAGCCACTGGCGTCGCGCATCCTTCGAGATGTCAAGTATGGCACACTCGTTCGGTATATCTCTTCTTACGCCCTAAGGGACTTGTAAATCTCATCTTGGTAGATTTGAGATGCAAGTGTGCGTCTCGGTTGGTGGCTCGCTTGCCTCCCGTGACGGAGGGACCCGGGTGAGGCGCTTATTTCCTCGGAGCTCTCGGAAAGGGATATTCACGTCTCTCGATGTAGGACGTTGAGGAACCCGGGTCGCGTATCACCAGCCAGATTCAGCCTCTTGGGTTTAGAGGTTATTCGTGTTTGATGACGTTACAGCGGGGAGGGTCAGCTGGTATTCCAGAGATGGGGCGCATTCGTGGCTCTGCGTCTAGTACCCCATCGTATATTATCGAACCCTCAGCGCCAAAATCAGATGTAACTTTTAGATCCATGGGCATGCAGTCACCATGCGAAATTTTGCCTAAAAGTATGCAACTCATAAACATGCTCCAGGCATTTACAAACACCATTTCACGGGGTTTTTTTTCAGCCTCCTGAATGTCGCTTGCTTAGTTTTGGCTCAGAGCAGTTGTTATCTAGTGAAAGTTGAACTATCCACGTATTGTCGAAAAAGAGACAGAATGGGAAGCAGGACACCCAAGAATAATTGTGTTCGCATAGGAACACGATTTGGTGGAACCCCGATAACCGCGAATCTTACTCGATGCGGTCGAGGCAGCAGATGGGGCAGAGAAGAAGGGGAAAGTAACCCATGTAGGTCCTGTCACTCTCGGTGGATACGTTGCTGTTGATCACTATATTATCCTTGAAATTCTGAAAATACCCAGATGAGTTTTTTTCTTCAAAACTGACCTTCCGGTCTCCATGAGCCTCTCGTTCTTCTCGTATTGTGGTGCCCTTGGAACTGTGATCCTCCTACTCACGATATATAGCCGCAAACTGAGGAACAGCATCACAAGGTCATCGACGATAGGCAGTGATTCGTTCTATCAATTCCGCTCTTGAAATGCTCATGGAGAGACTAGAATAGAAAACGAGAGGCAGACTACCCCTTCCAGTGCGAGGTTGCTGCATCTTCTCATATTTCCGATGTTGTGTTGAAAAGCTGGAATGATGCTTGAGTCGTTCCCGAGATGGATTGCTGAAGGTCCTGTCGTCATCCATCCGATGGAACACGGTACGACACCCACGCCGCGTCTGTGGATCTTTGAAATCATTCGAGTTAGCACCGTCTCCTCGATTGTCCTCAGGGCGGAGCAACACACTCATCGTTCTTCGCGCTGGGGGATCGTCTGGGTTGTTTTTTTTTTATGCACTCTCCATATCTGAAAAGTGGTTCCAAGAAAACCAGCTGCGGTTTCATAGAATTTGCTTGATTACCATGAAGAGTACATCCTGCCATTGACGGATCCGATGCAGACTCTCCCAATTTTTAATCTAAGATATCCTTGGGTGTGGCAGCTTGGTTTTCCTGGCGGGAAAAGAGGGAAGGAAGTGAAGTTTCCCACCTCTGACAAGGCGAAATGTAGAAGTTGGAGCCCGTTGGAGCATCTCGATTGCATCTGTCCACTAGCCTTGTCCCACCTGTCTGTCCGATCGATCCGACCCTGCATTCATTCTACTGTAAAGAATTGAGGAGTGAGGGGGCTTGGTCGACCGTTTTATACTGCGCCAGAGGAGTTTCTGTAAGCCTAGAATCATCAACGAATCAAATACTGTCGCCTTAAGAAGCCTCATTGTTGCTTCCATTTCCAAGCTCCCTTTGTTCCATATCCCTGTTTCTCAAAAACTGTCAGTAGATAACGTGAATTACATAGTGAAACGATTCTTTCATTCTTTGGAATACTTTAGTGGAAGATACCCATAATGAAATAGTGTATCGTTCGTAGAATAAAATTGAGACAGTAGTTGGAAGTGGAGTTGTCAGGCCGCATCGTCATCCCGCATTGCGTCACTGGGTATCCGAGATAAAAGGTAGATAACTTGGTCCGGTTACCGTTCCACTCGTACGATCTTATCGGGGGTTGAAACCCCCTCCGGGAGATGTCTCCACTCTCGAAGGACAGGCGCCCCGTCGGCATCGCGGCTCGCGGGATCTCGTCTTCGCGCCGACACGCGGCAGAATCCACGCTGTGACAGCAAGGAAAGTCTGTTGTCGGTGGAACCCGCGACGAACGTGCGGGAAACGCGGCGGCCACCGAACGGTTGCTGCGTTCCACCTTGAGTTCCAGTGTCGGGAGGTGGCCGACAGGGGGTGGGGACCGGTGGGGTTCATTCACTGGACTGGAAAGGACGCAGAAGATCTCGTCTTGAGAAGTCTCTCACTTTTTGGAGGGGATGATCCTCTTGCCCTCTGGGTCCCGTCCTGGAGCTTGGGGCTTCATCCCACGATATCCCACGCCATACCTCCTTTTCCCTCGTACAGTGTATATTTCTTATAACTTATATTTCCGCTAAAAATGCGACTTTTTTTTAACGAAAAACTCACATGAGGCCTATCCGAGACTTTATAGGAAGTCAAAATAGCCAAATAGCCAAAAATATTTGAAAAGTTAGCATTGCAATTTAAAAAAAATTGCAGGGTCAAGAAATAGTAAAAATGACATGACTTTGGAAACTTTTTGCAATTTACCGGCAGGTTCTGAATGGCAGGCGGACGCAACGAGCACTTCGTATTTGTGCTTGCAAGACAGCTTCACCCGCGTTGTTTTCGCTTCGTCATTGGTTTTCTCGTTTGGAGCATTGACTTTATTTTGGTGGCCTGCAGGTAGAAGGAGGAGGGGATGTTAAGGAGATTTAAGGAAGCAAGAGAAGAGGGCTGATGAACTCATGCGGGAGGTAAAGGGACTTCCAAATGAAAGGCGGTGAAAATCACTGGGGGGGTTCTGCTGGCTGGAAACTATTTCCAAGGCAAATCGAGGAAGACCCCATTCAAACTTTGTTTTTATCTTTCTTTCGAACCGCAATCGTGCAAGGGCAGACAGACGAGATCTGTCAGCCGACCGTTTTCAAACGTGATATATAGTGAGCCATAAATGTCACGTCGAGATTGGGAAGCTTGAAATAGCTGGAAAGTTTTCATCTTCAGCGCCCATAGCTTTAATAACTCATGATGAGAAAATTGTTCTATTCAATTATGTTTTAAATATGGAAATTCCTTTTTTATTATTCACATAACATGTTTTGATATACTGCCATCCGAAAGCAGGGGCGGCGAAACAGAGAGGTGAGGGGGGCGGCAAGGTGCCATGACCCCCCACATTTCCGACATGAATTGTTTGTCCTACTCACCCTTCAAAACATAACTGCTTGCTGTATAGGGTCTTTCTGGTATGTTTTGCACGATGCACAGATAGCAATGAAACACGATATGACTATAATGCACGGTGAGAAGTCTTAATCTAGAATTCAGATAGAAAAATTAAGAGCGGGCAAGAGAGAGGGAAGGGATGAGGTAGCTTCGCTATTGTCCCCCACCCCCCCCCCCCCCCTTTTACTCATTTCTTAAAGTGTTTCTCCGTCACTGTCAGAAAGTCAGAAGTTTTGGTATCCTCTGGTGACCTGGCTCCCCTTATCATATTCGGTCCTAGAATGTAAATATTCCCCTGATATGGTGTGCCTGGTGCTTTCAGCAACCTTACACCTTGGAAAGCGGAATGTTGTAACATTGTTGGGACTCCTTAGGACAGCTTTCATGCTCGCACCTACCATTTTCTGTGAATTTCTTTGGAATGGAAAATATTGATTAGAAATGCAGATTTCACACGGATCGGCATCTGGATCCATGTCATCTGCACCTCCTGCATCTGATCGACCCATCTGCCAATCTGCCATAGAAACAGGCGTCTTCCGACAAAATGTTAAGTCACACATGTTGACAGTCCGATTGTCGATTACCAATTATGTCGCATTCCTGAGCTTCGAAAGAATGAAAGTCAAAAAGTCAAAAGGTAAGTCAAAACAGTGTAAGTCGAAAAGTCGAATGAGAGTTACGTGGAAACGAACTTTTCTTTCCTCTGTTGACGAAGTCTCCAAAACGATATGACTTTATCAAAGTATCACCATCACGAATCTTCTCTCACAACGTCAGAGCCATTAGATGTACGACCATGATGCACCTTCAGTGGTTCTTTTATCGGTTCGTCGTTTAGGGACAGTAGGACTCGTGCATGGCGACTGCGGTTCTGACGCCTCCAATGCACGCTCGCCTTCGTGCACAATTCACGAGAGAATAAAATATCTATGCACGACCAACATACTGCCACCCTTCTGAGAATGTACGTATTGCATGTTGGTCGTGATTACTGCCCTAACTCGACTGACGGATTTGAGTGGCGGTGCGTTTGTTACTGATGTAATCATACCCACCAACCCTGGGCGATGCAGACAGGTGATCGGCTTACAAGACAATCTTGAATGCCCCAAGGGTTAAGACGAAATCTCTTCTCGATTATATCAGGACCACAAGG
This sequence comes from Darwinula stevensoni, assembly GCA_905338385.1. NCBI lineage: Eukaryota > Metazoa > Arthropoda > Ostracoda > Podocopida > Darwinulidae > Darwinula > Darwinula stevensoni. Next base: position 97,708 of record CAJPEV010000142.1, read on the forward strand.
AACAGGATGCCCAGGAGCTTATTCAGGTGTAGACATCCTGATAGTTTCACGTTTTCCCACGTTTTGACGCGTTCAGGATTGTAACAATCGACATTATGCCCCTACGACGATCGTGCATACAATATTGCGTGGCTTCCGACTTTAATGCTAGTCGACATAACTCTGACGACATTCTGGCTCTCAACACCATTATCGAACCAAAAACAGGGCGGCCCTAAAGTGAGTTTCCCCTTTTTTTTATCCTCGCAGATTGAACGCGTTTTAAGTCGTTAACAATGGTGGAGAACTCAATTGTACAATCAGGAAACCATCGATTCAAGTTGTGTTGCGCGGGCTACGCTGTGTTTGCAAACATTAGTTTCAGCTACTGGTTTATGGGTCACTCTGTGTATGGATAAATAGTAGTGGTCAATGAGGCCATCCCGTCCCACCTAAAATCAAGGCGCCCTTTCTGGACTGCCGCGAGAATCCCGCACGATCTGGGGTCGAGCGCGGAAGAACGCTGGCGAGAAGCCTGGTCTCACGTGGACGTAAAAAATAAGAACCTCATCGACGATCCATCAGCCGAGGTACCAGGTGTCACACGCCGCGAATGGGTGACCTTAAATCGCATCCAGACTCTTCATGGTCGATCCGGACACCTGATGCACGAGTGGCGTATTAAACAATCGCCAACGTGCGAATGCGGCACTCCAATCCAAACAATGGAGCACATCATCAACGAATGCCTATTGTACTCATTTCCCGGCAGCATCAAGGAGATACACACAGCAACACTAAAAACTCTTGACTGGATTTCAAAGATTAACATCAATTTCTAAAAGTTGCTATTCCCATACGAAAGAAAGAATAGTAACGGTGGATTTCTTACTACTTATGTTCTTATGCATAATTCTTTTTGGATATGTCCGTTCAAAATTTACAGTATATCTTTCCGAGCGTGTTGTGAAGGAATGAATGTGGTTTCTGTACCACCGAACCCGAGAGTGAAACTGCTTACAAAAAAAAGGAAGCTGAAGCCATGCTGAAACCAAAAGAAGAGCCTTTTTAAAAACTGTCATTGAACCACACCGGGCACGAGTCGCAATTTTTTATAAAGTTTTCCTCCTCTTGCATGAAATTTTCGAAGGAAGTAGATGAGTCCGGATGAGGAAGCTCCTTTTCATCTGTTTTTCAACGCTGTCGGTGCTTGAGCTTTTGTTCTTGATTCGACATCTACATATTTTTACCCTGAATTTTAATCGTGGCCTCGGGAAATCCTCGCCGATGGGAGCATCCGAATCCCTGCAGGGGTTTCTTCTATTTCTCGACCAGCAGAAATTGATTTTATATAGGACTGGATCGCACGAAATTATATTTTTTGCATTCGATGTAATAAGTCCTGGGGTTCGGCCGCTCAGGGCATATTTGTTCCGTCTGGGATGGGCCAGGAAACGGATGGATGGAAGGATAGAGAGAGAAGGAATGTGTTCACCTGCTATGCATTTCAATGCACGTTCAGGGATGACGTTATCCCCATGTGTGAGAAAGGAAGAGGGAGAAGTTCATCGCCTCCTGACGTCATCGCACGTGCCGAGGATTCTACGCGTCCGGGTTTTAATTTTATTATTTAAAATCATTTTCCATATTTCGTGGAAAATTATCTGTTTCTCACGAGGGACATGGAGTTGAGAATCGAGACTGTCCTTGGATATAGGAGGGAAAGAAGGAGAATCGGTAAAGAATCTTCCCGCTACACCCACATCGATTTAATCCTCCACTCCCCCTCGACCCTCTACACCCACTCAACTCAACCCCATTAAGCTTTGCTCGTAGGCGCCCTGCACTTGGCTGGGTACATAAGATGACCAGATTTTTTTAAGAAGAATATCCGGGATAGTTTCTATACGTTTCTAATCGACAATGAAGAGCTGCTTGTTTGACATGAGCAACATTAGAAAGAAAAAAAACCAGGATGATATTCTGAGCAGGGCAGTTCCTCAAAGCAGGGGCTGTTTCAGAGCAAACAGGCTGTGCCGGTATAACCGGGACAATCTGGACATCTTCTTCAGGCAGAGCTGTCTGTAAGCGATTCAAGAAGCCTCTATAGGAGGATCTGGCGATCCTAACGGCGATGGAAAAATACTAGTTTTCCCGTTTCTTTGTACAGAGCTTATAAATGGACTCGCACGCATCGGTTGAAACTTCATCTTTCATCCATGCTTCCACTGTGTTCGATATTCTTTGTGTTCTCACCATGTTATGCGACTCCATTACACCGATCTCGAGTCGTGTCTCTCGAAAATATTGCGAACGTGAAGTGTTTGTCCCTCGCAGCATGTATGTAGTAAGTAAAGTATATAAAATGGGATCTATGTGCCTCCTTCAATAGCGTGTTCAATATGCAGTACTCACAAAAAAGTGTGAGCAACGAAGATTCTTCGTTTTGCCATTCATTTCTAAGCCCAGACCGTGGGAGAAAAAGTAGGGAGGAACCCTATGATCGAGTTATATCTGGATCCTGCTTTGAATAACAAAAAGAGGCTCTTTCTCATTGTTTCCTTGACATTAAAAATCTTTAGCTGTGGAACCTCTGCGATGCAAAATTCATAGGAGAATCCCCTTAGACTAAAAGGACGTCTATATACAGGGTTATTACTATGTAAGGGAAAACTTTAAAATTGCAATAACTGCAGATTGGCTGAACAGGATTCTCTGATCTTTTCATGTCACTGCCTGGCACATATTTTTTTTACATGGTTCCACGTAACCTTAGCCCCCCTCTCCCCTAGCAGCACTGTGTGATGGTGAAGCAATATAGATTATATTTTAAAATTGAGTATTCAATTCTATATTTACAAGTTAAATTGGAATAATGTGTGTCCACCACTGACTTTGATGACGGGTCGAATGTGAGAAGGTCCTTGTCATGAAAAGTGTCACTTGGTCAATATTTCTAGTATTATTTTGGTTGAAGATGCTATCCCCTTTCTGCCGCAGCCTGAGAAATATCTCCGACATCGGCAACTGACACTTCTTCGCGACGAAGTCTCTTGTTTCAAAGTCGCCACCACTAAGCAGCTTCTGAAAAACAATAGCATTGCTTTCTTCAGCGACACAGTATGCCCATGTGATGCTGCAGAACGAAGTGCCTATGTAGTGCCGAAGCACAGGTTCAAAGTTGAAAGATGGAGTGAACGATCTATTATCTACGGACCTCTTGGACTGCAGTTTTCCCACGGTCGCTTTTGGTACATGTTACTACAGTTCTTCGAAACTTTCGATTTTGACATCACCTTCTACCTAAATCTGCTGCAGTCCTACTCTGTAAATGTAGAATTGAACACTTAGTTCAGAGATAGTACCTGTTTCACCCACCATTATAATTCGAGATAACAGACAACGTTCAAGGTATGAAGAGACACGGGTGACCCGTCACGCCCGTGAACATGAACCCGAAAGCACTTGGTAAAAAAAAAAAGAAAGTCACGCACAGAAACAAACACATACATAAAAACAGGCTCTAACATGTACAGGGTGCGTGGAAAGTTCTGCTACCAAATTTTCTATTAAAAAATTATATTAAATTGAAGACAATATCACCGGTTGAAAAAAAAAAGATTTGATAGAAGAGACAAATTAAGACACAATTGAAAAACATATTACAAGTGATAAAAAATGCAATTTCCAAAAAAAAATTATTCAAACAAAAAAGAATTTGGTTGCAGAACTTTCCACGCACCCTGTAGAATATGAGGCAATTCCATTCAGTCATTCTGCTGTTTTTGGAATTTTAAAGTTTATTTCTTACATGTTGGGCCATAAATATTCGCACCAAATCAAATTCTTGTATTTCTTGTACTAATAGTTTCTCATAGAATCAACTAAATCTCGACGAGACACAAAGACCCACTGACTATACACAAAATATTTTCTTCTTGATGGCAAACTACAATCTTTGTCTGCCGGTCGATTACACTGGACGGACATGGTTTCGCTTCTCTTTCAGCACCAGCCTTAACTGATGTAGTTGGCTAGATGTTTTTAACGCTTACTTCCAGCAGATTCCACGCAATGTAATCCATAGGATTACAGTCAGAGTTATAAGGGGGCAATTGTGTTTTTAATTGTTATTATATAATTTCTACTACATGGTCAGCTAGGCAAATTTTTTTTAGCGTCAATGCATTGGACTTGGAGGAGTCCTGTTGAAGCACACAATATTGACCACCCAAGTTACACTGGACATATAGGTACCAATATTTTTTTTTCTTGGGCATCCAGAAATAAAAAAAATACATGCGATATGAATATTTATGCCCTACCCCGTATGCCAGTTTATACGGTCAGTCGCAGGTCGTGGTCCGCAAAACTACACCCAGGCCAAAAATAAATAACAGGAAAAGGGAAAATGAAAATGAAAAGAGGTGTGTGCCTTTTAGCCAAATTCGAAGTTATTGGATCAAATTTATGGCACAAATTTTCTGGATGCGATAGCGAAAGGGGTCCGCAGGTTTTAAAAGGTTGAAAACCACTGTTCCATACGAACCCTGTTCGTCGACCTTGCATCCGGACGACTCGGTCATTCCCTTCCACGCCTCCAAAGGCGGTTCACTCTGCGTGATGCAGACATAAATTGTCGTAAGTGCCAGCGTGGTTCCATCGAGTCGTGTGAACGTGCCATTCCTCTTCACCTCTCTTCGAACGGGGCACCCTTCGAAGGTGGAAGAATAAAAAATATGGGGGGGGGGGGCAAGAGGCATATGATTACAGTGGAAAGTAGTCGAAGGCGGTCCTTGAAGGTGCTGTCGAGAGGCCAGAGACCCATGACATCATCCTCTTCTGATTTTTTTTTCTTTGTGGCCCTCCTCGCGAGCGCTCTGTCATGAAAGGAAATGCTTGTTATATTCCTCCTGCTGGCTTCGTAATTGGATACAGATCGCATACAGACCGATGCTGGTCTCTCATTGTAGACCCGGATCTTTTTTTTCTTTTCTTTACCGATCTGACCTTGGATGCATTCGTAATGCTCTTCTGTTGTTGAAGCATGCCTCCTTTTTTTCCGTCAATGGGATTGTGCAAGGAACTGGAGACTTTTTGTCCAGTGTGAAGTAACGACTGAAGCCAGTGGAATGTACGAGAAATACACAACCTCTTGAAGGTCCAGCCCCCTTTTTAGATGGGATTCCCTGCCTGGGAGATAACTGCCAGGTTCAACTAGATCTAAATGAAAGCTTAGGCGCGATTCTTCTCCCATTTAGCTGCAGAGGAGCACTTAATTATCACTTTTAGCCGAGCTTGAGTCTGTAACACGCTCTTACACTAAAAGGCCATTTTACACGATCAGCTAACTCATTCAGCTGCCTTTTAGCTAAATAACTTTCGTCTGAGATATCCGTTACCTGAATGATAGTACAGGAACGAACTTGGAGAGTTTCCTGTTTGCATTCCATCGTGTGAGCCTTCCTGTCTAGAAGGTTAAACGTTTTTCAAGTTCTTTTCAGAATATATCAGCAAGAGTATTTTTGCATAGAATGTCCCCTTGGTCAAGGCAAACAGCTAGGCTCACTGATTTTCGTGATCAATGTTTTTTTTCTTCTATGCACTGAAGGTCCATCACCTCATCTCCGTATGGCATAGTTCTTTTCATACATTTAGAAGCGAATTTTGAGCTTTTGACGAAAGGAAAAACTCACGAAATCGCCGAAATGCATGGGTTGGTAAACAACCGACAATCCCCCCGCAAACTGAAATTCGAAATCTTCAGAAGGTGTTGTTCATGGCTTGAAAGGTAAACACGAAGCGAAGTAAACCGATCGATACGTGATAATAAAGTCTTTCCTGAGATACCAAATTTGACCCGACCGGTAATGTGCAGGAGATGCATTACGAAAACAAGGGTCAGGACCTTCGGAGAGCAATGTAAAGCATTGAACTTGCCTCCGACTGGCAAGCAATTAGCACATAATCGAGCTATTGTCTATCAATTACTTGCGTAAAATCCACCCTCCATCCTTCATCACTCGCTCATCGTGAAACCCCCAAGTGAGACACTCTTGGCTCGATTATCCTGGGTGCGCTTTACGGCTGCCTTTATTGTGGTTCAAAGTGTAGGTCCCCAATAGTGAGAGAATGGACGGGTCCCCCCCGAGGGAGCATGCGAGGTGCCATTGAACTGCTGCAATGGCATCAATTGACAGGAGCATCCACCTGCTGGAGATAGCAAGATAGAGAGGGTGCTGGTGCAATTTCCCTGGGTAATATATATATAGAGGAATGGTCATTGGCCCGGGAAATGGTCTCTCTCTCGTCTTAATCTCGCCACTCCGTTTTATAAGCTCATTACGAACGAAGAATCATTGTATGCAGAAACCGCTATACTAAATACAACACGACACTAAGCTTTATTGAAGCAACCTCTTCCATCTGCCTTGGGTAATAACAAAATAACATTCCTCAGCGAGTAATCTTGAGGCCTGTGATTCATGGGGGAGGTCTTGAGACCCCCCATGTGAGGAAATCCTTAAGTTTCCGCCGGATCGTCTCGGCAGATATATGCGAAAAAAGGAACTTCGAAAAGCATAAGGAGCCGAAAATAAGTAATGGCTGGATCCTCATAATCGCCCATTATGTCCGGATAATTGCCCCATAAAACACGGCAAGTATTCATATATGGGATACACGGTATAACGTGACAGGAAGCCACAAGTGGGGGTGGAAGCATGCTTTCTTTTCCGCATATTTTCTCCCCGAAACCGCAACCCTGAATTTGCAGCATTCCTAATTTACTCCTTTCTCCCTTCGGTCTTCTAAATGGCAGCTGGAACGAAAGAGGTTTGTTTTATGACAAAAGGATGAGGAAGGCCCCTTTGAAAGAGAAACTTGCAGGCCACATTCAGCCTGCTGGCTGAATTTGGCACGCAAGTGTCGAGATCGTCTAGGCGGAGAAATAGTTTGATGCAAATTTATTTAAAAAATTGACTCTGGCTCATCTGCTTACGAATTCAAGAATTTCATTTCTGCCGAAATCGCGCCGAGGAAAGATTGCATTGCTTTTGTTGAGCATGTAGGACTGCACGAAGAAAATAGCAAGATTATTAAGAAGTGTCCAATCCGAAGAACACTTCCAAAAGTTCATATTGTTTCCTCCAAACATCAGATTGGTTTCTTTGCGAATGACTTTTCTAGAGGATAAAATCTGAGAGGATACCAAGCATCGAAAGATGGTCGTTTGGGAGTTTTCGTGTGGAGGATCAGTCAAAATAAATTCGTCGAGGGTTAGTCTCAAAGCAAAATTTAACTCCATCATGCCTAAAAGTTGGAACCATTGATTTCGATATTCCTAGTCTCCCATATGAATTTTTCCCAAATAACGGCTATGACTCAACCATAGCATTGCAAGCCATCTGATGATTTGTTTACAATGTGTCAATTGTGCTCTTGCGTGCATGTAGAGCAGACCAAAGATAGGGAACTTAGAGGTTTTTCAACATTCGAAGAGTAATTTTTAGATATGGGTTTCCCAGCATTTTCCCCTAAGTTTTTCTAATTAGAATACTGAAAATAGTACAGATATGTCGAGAAACAAAAAAACGAAAGCTAAGGATTTGATTGCCGACGGAATTAATGAAGTTAACATGACTAATTTAATTTGTAATTTAAACATTTCTTTTTATATGAAATTTAATCTAATTATCTAATTCATCTAATCATCTAATAATCTAATTTAATCTAATTATTTAAAAAAATTATGTACGTGTTTTCTAGCCTAGTTGAATCCACAAAACTAAAATTGAATATTTTCCCCATACCTAAACCATTATTCGGGTATGAAAGGGTTGAGGGATAGGCATGACATCGTGAAAATTTTTGCGGTTCCATTTCCCCTCTAATAATATGAATCATTCCTACTCTCCCATCCAGCGGAAATGGTCTTGTCATTTCTAAGTGAATTAGTGGATGAGGAATGAGTGTGAAGAACCTTGAGAGGTGATGGACCAATGCCCCACTGTCCCAGCAGGGCACTGTCGCACACAGTCACAGAGCTTCCAGAAGAAGAAAAAAGCATAAAAAGAATGAGAAAGATCTTTCTGGATGAGTCAGCGTGGAAAGGTGCGGTTCCGTCACGCTGCCTCGACCGCCAAAAGGTTCTTACCCAAAAAAAAGGGAAAAAACGAGTAGTCTTACCTATCCAACTGGTACTTTTTTTGTTGTCTGGTCTCTTGGAAGGAGAGAGGAGATGCTGAAGCATGCTTCCTCCCATTCTCTCACGTCATCCCGGATCTCTCCGTTCGTGAAGGCATGTCCAGTCTACGACAAGGAGCCTTTCTTCACCTTCTTTATTTTTCTAGTGTCTGGGTATTGGGTGATACGCACGAGATCAGCTGAAGATTCCAGGGCATTAAACCCATTTCTTAACATTACAGCACTGTTTCAAATGCCATTCATAATATTCCCCTTGCCGAAATACGGAATCCAGTCATGGTCACACGATGGTAACCTTGGCGGATATGGTATCCAGTAATGATTGTTGTCGCTATGGCAACCAATATTTAGGTGAGCGATATTTTGTAGTATATGAATGTTGTGCTAACAGCGGGAAAAGTGATCAAGGTTCGTGACTGGAAGAGTCAGCTTGAACTGTTGTAATTTCCTAATGGACTGCTATTGCAACTGTTTCACTAGATTAATCTGGATCCCCAAAGGAGATCATAATTATATCTGATCAGTTTCAGTCAAACCGATATTGTGCTAGCCACATAATGCTGGGTAGTTTTGATAGCAGGGTACGAGTTGGTAAATATACAGTAATTCCAAATCGGTACCGAGTCTGCACATTGGATGGACAAAGCATCCGTCGTACTGAGCATCCTTGCCGAAGCAACTAACCCTGTCTCAGTTAAGAAGAACCTTTTTTTTTCCTCTCACCTCGCCTTGGAGGTTGGGGAAGGAGATAAAAAAAGGTTTTTCTTAACTGAGACAGGGTTAATATGGAGATATTGGGACAGGAGAATCGAAATTCATCCATGTGAGTCGTTCAAAGCTGTTGAAGAAAGCTCACTGTTCTCTTTGATCGCATTTACGTGCTTACGGAATATTAGATTTATTTTATACTGTGAGGACGCATTTGTGACTGATTCATTCGCATCGCCCTAGAGGCATTTCAGTTGAATAGGTTAAATTTCAGGAACTTTGGAACTTTATCAGTCAAAACATAACGAGACTTGGCTGTGTCACTAGGATTCCCAGTGTCAGAAATTTGGGCTAAATATTTTAGGCGAAAAAAATGGAAAGTTTACAAGAAAAAAAACGCACAGACTCGAAAATACAAAGTAAATTAGACTTTTCAAATTCAGTTAGCTGTTTGAAACAAAGTATGTGGTTAAAATTGAGCTATTTCCATTTTTATTGACTAGAACTGCAACGTTGCAAAAGCTCATAGCGTAACCTTGTACCCCACTATTCGATATTTTAGTGTAAATTTCGGGAATTTTTCTTTTTTAGTTTTGATAATTCATAACTTCTTTGTAAGAAAGACAAAGAAAAGTGCCTTAGTGAAATCTGATTCAGCTTTGTCTCAGCTTTAATTTGAGCTTAAAAAACACTTATCTGACACAATTAGGAGCACGTTTTCCCCGGGGGCTAACTTTGGGACAGAATATCTCGAGAACGGTTTGTGCTAGAGCGCTGAAATTTCTGGATTTTTAAAATTATAAATCAGGGAAGTAACCTTGTATGAATTATCATCGGGAAATCCCTGTCGAACGCACAAACATCACTCAATCACATTTTGCGGAAAGACTGGATGATCCAGTTCAGGAACATCCAGTCTTTCCGCAAAATGTGTCCTTTATTGTGAATTGGCATATGCAGTACCCGATTGAGGTTCTTGCATTTCGCTTCCTTCCCTCGTCGGCAGGAACCGAATCACTACGAAAAAAAAAATCCTCTTGTTTGCTCATTACATTCGTCGATTCATCTTCTCGAACTTGCGTGATTGGCGTTGAACGCGACCTTGACGAGATGAAGCCACCATCCGTAAAGGATGTTTCACACTTTGCGTGTCATGCGTCCTTTGTGTCGATGCTGGGCAGGCAGGCAGACGGACGCACGCGTGCACACGCATGTCCACACGCGTGTCCACTTACATTTAAGGGTTTTCACAAAACGCAAGGCTTGCGTTTTCAATTGAGCTCATCCCAATTCCACACGCAAGCTTTGCGTTTTGAAAAAAAACCTTGAATGTAAGTGGACACGCGTGTGAACATGCTTGTGCACGCGTGCGTCTGCCTGCCTGCTTGGCTGTCCAGCACTGACGCAAAGGACGCATGACACGCTAAGTGTGAAACGACCTTAAGGCACTCAGGGAATGAATTGCAAACATTGCATATCGATATACCCTTCCATTGTCTTTGCCGTTTCAGTGCCTTTCGTCTACAGATTGACCCAATGGGAAATGTGCGATCCCATTGGAAGGATGTACTCGTAACTTGGTAGTGACCCGAGACGCTTGCTTTGCTTTGCAACAATGATGGTCCAAAACTAGAGGATCGCGTAGGGCGTCAGTATAAATTTGTTGTTGTATGCACCTGAATTCGATTCACATGCGTACGTTGATGATACCTTCCTCTTCGTTTAATTCCTTTAAATATATATTACTTTTCTTTTTGAGGTGTAGCAACGTTGAAATTAGGCTGATTCCAATATGCTGATATGATCCCAAATTTAATGATACTAGTATATTTTATAAGATATATCTGAAGAGTTAATATTGGTATATGCTGCAAATGTTTAAAAAGTGCATGCAAATCGTCTCGCACTCAACTGAAAGTCCTTATTTTCCTGCACCGCCTTGCAGGAATCACATTTCATGATCACATTTCATGAAAGTCTCAGATATTTATGTGCCGGAGTTTTAATGCCTGCATATCTGCTTGCCAAATATCGTCGATATCGATATGAAGAGTATCAGCGGGTATCCATAATTGCACAATAGTTTCGTTAGGCATGAAGTCTCATGATCCAACGCGAGGAGACGTTGCAAAGAAGTGGAGATGTAGAAAGAGATTCCATGTCCATCCGTTGAGATTCTTTGTCCATGCCCTCGAGATTCCCTCTTGTGAAGAGCCACGTGTTATCTATCGAGATCATAGACGAGAGGAGGACAGATCTCCTTCCGGGAACAAGGGAAACGGATACTCGAATCCGCTTCCCAAGCCCTCACAATGATGAGCTATCGGCACGATGCATCTGGACCCTTGACCTCAACCTTGTTCCTTTCCCCCGGAATTCCTTCCTGGTCGTTTCCCCCTCTCCCGGCCGGAATGGCCAGAGGTACTTGTATGCTTTATGGCCCCTTATCAGGGGGCTCGACTCTTTCCACGCTCTCTGCATCGCATACTAACTAACCGACCGGATTCCACGCCTCCTGTTCCTTGTTCCACATGAAATTAAAATAAATCGTCAAGCATGATGGATCTTGACGGGATCTTCCGAGCCGAGTTTCTCATGTCGCTGCTTAAGTCATAACAAATGTCTCGGCTGCCCATCCTTTGTCAGACAGTGTGCTGGAGGACAGTAATTTATTATAATTACGTGAGGTCCACGGTCTGAGTTTTGCTGCGATCAGGAGAAACCACAACCGAACGAGTTCATGGTATTCGTTGTATTTTTCTTTGTATTTTCAGTACAAAAAAAAAGAGAAGACAGATGCACGACGGGACGGCGAGCACATCATCACAATACTTTCACATCACAATAGACAACACAGCAGGGGGAAAAAGAGATTCTTTGTCAGATCCTTCCATTGATGAAACCTTCTACAGGGAAACAACGTTTGCCTGGCGCCAATAAATTAGGCTCATAAATAAAAAAAAAACAAAGGAGCAAACTTAACAGAAGTTGGAAGTACTGGCCTGGACCTCCAACACGGACAAATATGGCTCGAGACTAATGCAATATCTGAGGGTAGACAGAGAATCCACATTCACGTCGACTGAGCAAGACACAGCGGTAGCACATAAGCGAATGTTCCTTTTTTCCTTTTTGCCAATTTTGGCAGTTTGCAGCGTTATGTACACGCTTTTTTTTGCTTTCAATGCCATATAGATAATGAGAGTTATCACAAAACCCACGTTTTGAAGCTGCCAATCGGACTCGGAGAGACATACAGAAGCCAGTTTTTGGCACGTGAAGCAGGATCTGGGCTTTGCACATAAACTTCTCTATAAATTCACAAGTTAATAGATTCTTTCGTGTGGTTTTCTGATCGGTGCATGTCGTCGGAAGTCCTGGAAAGTCGAGTCACATCACAGCAAACGTCTGCAGTCATTGTGAAAACAATCGTCGCACTGGATACCTTGTCTTCTATGGATGAGGTCGATGGATTTCGGGTGGCTAAAAACTCGTCGGCGTTGGGCATACTAAAATCTACGGGTGAACGGCCCGGATGTTCCTTGTGCTTCACAGTAAGGTCCCTACGTCGGATGCTGGATGATGATAAATGTTAATGCCCTAGTATGTTGCTGTTTTTGTGGAGTCCTGAGTTTCTACTCTCGAGCGGATCAGAACCGTCTGGCTGGATATCCGGAGTTGAAGAGCTGGGTTAGGCTGTCGGCCGTCGTCTCCGGGATGGGCCCGTCCTCGAGTTTGTTCTGCCGCCGCTTCTGCCAGATGTAGGTCCAGGCCACGATGACCACAAGCTGGGCGACGAGGAACAGAGAGCAGGCCACGATGATCCCGACCATGTTGATGCAGACGCCGGCATCGGTGCTGCCTTGGATCGTGACCTCGGTGACGGTGGTGTTGAGGGAGTCCCCGGTGGCGACGGCGTCTCCGCCGAGCCGCCGGTTGGACCTCGACCGACCGTACTTGTCGGAAATGGTGATGCTCTGAATCACGAAGAGGTCGTCGTCCTTGGTGGATCGTTTCTTGCGCAGGAAGTCTTGGACCGGAGACCTCTTGCGCCGCCCGTAGGACTGGATCCTGGCCGTTCCCCCGTTGAAGTCGAGGACGTCGCAGGTGACCGGAGGACAGGAGTGGACGCAAGGGGTCACCAAGGCTCGGAAGGAGACGATGTCGCTGACCGGGAACTTGAAGGCTTCAAACTTGGTCTCGAGTATCTGGAAGCGCTTCTTCGATGCATCTTGCTTCTTCTCTTCGCCGTCATCGTCCGTGTTTTTCTCGTATCGTTCGATCGGTCCCATGATGAAGGTCTCGGTGGGGCAGCCCTCGTCGTCGATCAGAGGGATCTCGAGGGCGTCGATTCCGTCCAGGGCGTACAGCTTAGTCACCATCAAGTCGTAGCGGTTGTCAGAGATCTCGAAGACCAGCTTCAAGGAGTCGCCAACCTGAATGTCGCACAATTGCAGTTGGTTCGTGATCACGGGGTGCCAGGCGAATGTTTGCACTCAGACATTTAGGGCTGTCGCTTGTCTTTCTTTTTTTTTTAACGTTATGGGTGACATGCACCAGATTCGTTTAACTTTAAACTGATTCGTCTTCATAATGGGCGTCTATGGGAATAAGTTTATCTCTGTTAAATTGATTCCCATAGGGGACCATTGTGAGATCAGATTAGTTTAGCTTAAACGGATTCGGTGAATGTCACCCTATGTTAGTATATCGTGTAAGGTAACGATTACGTAATCCGCTTTAACTATACCAGTGCCCACCAGTGGAGGCTTTTACATACTAATGAGAAAATAGCCATTGTCTATATTATTTATCTATTTCATAACAATTACATATTTTGTTTTTATAGTCAGAACCTTTATTATTATTAACGCTTAGAATGTCGTCCCTTTGATATTGTGACATTCAGTGACTCGTACACCTAAAGCTTCACAGCGGGAGCCTCAGAAAACGTGGGCTTGGCTTGATACGCCCCAATGCTCGGCCTTGGTGTCGTACACAAACGTGCATCACGTATCACACCGACAAGGATCGAGACGTGAAAGAAACGAACCTGAGCGAAGGAGATGTCGTTGCCCTTGCGATCCGTGATCCTCATGATGATGTCGGGAGATTCCACGTATGCTTCCTCGGTGACGATCTGCTCGATCTTCCCCTCCACCTCCAGGCTCACGTTGTTGGTCACGTTCCGACTCCCGAGGTCGTACATGCATATCAGGGAGAGACCCAGGTCGGCCGAGGTCACGATGTTTTTGTGGTGCTGAACCACGATCTGGTTGGTGTACTCTCCCGGCAAGGATTTAGTAACCTGTCGAGCAGAGATTCCCATCGTGGAATATAATAATGCCTACGAGGAGGCGAAACTAAAAAAAAAAAAAATGGGGTGTCGAATCGTCACACCGCGTGAGAAAAGGAATCACAGTGGAGACCATCGACGAAAAAAAAAATCGAAAACGATGAATGGAAGGGGTTGGGCATTACCTTGCACGCTTTGCTCTCGTAGGGCATCGACAATTCAAACTCCATGGAGTCCTGGATGCTGGACATGCAACCCATGGGGCTCTCTTTGGCATAGATCTTTCCATTGAAGAGCTATGAGACAAATTGTTCACTTTTATCCGACTTCTTTCGGATTTGGAACGAGAGAATCTCTCGGATGACGTACCTTGGTGCTCTTGATCTTGGCGAGCATGTCCGTGCCGCGGCACTGGACCTCGATGTTGTAGCAGGCGGTCATCTCGTAGGTCACTGCCGTGGACATGGAGAGGTAAGGCTCCTTGATGTGGGCCAGGGTCAAGGCCGTGTGGTGGCTGAGTCGGCACACGCTGTTTCCGGTGTCGTTGAAGTCGTAGGAGCGACAGGGTTCCAGGCTCCCCAGACACTTGTCGCGGCATGCCTCCAGGCTCTTCACGTCTTGTTCCACCGAATCCACCGTCTTCAGGATTCGACCTGGATGTGGGGTAGGGAAAAGGAATAAAATTTCCCGTTACCGAAAAAAATTCCAGCTACGCATCGATACGCGGTGGCACGAAGTTATGGTTTGGAGTAATTTCCTGTCAACTGAAGATAAGGATCACATTAGTCCATGAGACATTAAATTATATGGATGATGAAACTAACAAATGTTTTTGGAAGAACTGATTTAAGGGGGGGGGGGGTGAAGTTTCTTGAAGGGGTAAATTTGATGATTTCTCGGATATTTCCATCATGGAGACATAATATTGCATAAAAACACGCTAGCGGTATTTTCTCTGCATTCACCCTGGGTTGCAATTGGACTTTCTAAGCGCAGCATTGTACGCCAATGCATTGTTATACGCGAATACCATATTCTCACCATTGTCTACAACCCGTTCTATTTAACCTGATTCGTTTATCATTCAAAAGAAACTCAGTTCTTACTCTCAAATTCATATTTAAAACACTTTTTTTTTATCTTAACACCGGCATTAGGCCATGGAACTATTGCTTCGTTGTTTTAGCATCGCTACTTCCCCAGTTATCAGTGGTATATTTACGATGCGAAGTAGTGCTTTTCACCGGAGTAAAGTGAAAAAATGGGCATTCGAGTGAAAAAAAATCAGAGGGAATCCGTGAGGCTCGGAACGGTCGTCTCACCAGGTATCTTCTGAAATTCGCACATCTTGATTGGCTCGGTGACGCAATTGTTCTCGAGGTAGACGAAGTTCGCATCCGACTTGAATCGCTTGCTCGTTGTCAGCGCGTGCCGGCTCATGTCGCTCAGGCTGCAATCTCCCGTGCCCGGCTCGAAATTGGCCGACCTATGAATACCATCATGACGCATCACTTCCTCTCAGTCCCCCTCCGACGAGAATCACATGCGAAAAGGGACTAATCTAATAATAATTTTTTCTCGCATAAGAAAGGGAAGAATGACGCATTTGGGCTCATTATCGTTGGAGTGTGACAGAATGAGGCGTTCTGCATTTTTCTCTCACACTCCCCCCATTTAGACATTGTTCACGGGAATTCTGCCTGTCCGTGTCTGTCTCCTATCCTATACAACCGAGGTTATTGTATCTTCCGAGGCTAGTTTCGTGCATTTAATCCTCCAAAGGAAAAGAAATGGAATGTTACTGCCATAAAAGGATTCTATGGTGACAAGTCCCGTTCGCCGAGATTCCCAGCATATCGTCGTTCAAGATCCCGCTCTGCATCAAAATTGCATAACTGTGTTTTTATGGCATCGTGCACCACAATATAACAGATTTCTCCTTCCTGACGGAATTTTTGCGGTTATACGCCTCCCTAGAGAGTCGTTGTCTAAATATTTATGCAATCCAACTCACGAATTGTTACAGTTACAGTTCTTTGATCATCCAAAAAGATCGTGTCGACTGGATCTCTGCTTCAGGTGCTCCTCGGTTCGTAATCATCAACAATGAGAGAATCCCGATGAATGCGGTCCCCGTGGACTGTCTTCTAAAGCTAGAGTTGAATAATGGAATAGGTTATCATGCAGGTAAGTGTATAGAATATTACTTTTCTTTGTAAAGAAATTATTATAGGGGGAAATTTTTTATATGGGTCTCTGGTTAAACCGATAGGTAGTGAGATTAATGAATGGATAATTGATATGCTGCACAAGAGATTCCCATAGAATACACATACTTGTTGCTTTTCAGATCGGGAGCTGTGGGGGGGGGGGGGGGGGGAGAGACTGCATGCAGGGAGTATCCGAGCGGCTCTCAATAAATCTCTGTACTTTACATGATTTCCTCGTCCATTTCCTTGTATTTTATGTTCTAGCAGGTAAACTGTTTTTGGATGTGTGCATGCCAAGTTGCAGGAGTCTGGTGTGAATAATTTGCTGTCTGTTTAATTTAATGTGCAGTGACCTTGACACTTTTGACCTTGAGAAATTTCATCTGCAGAGCCTACAAATTATGTGATTTGGTATTTTCACTTTTAGATGGTCGTGCAAGCTGACATTTATAGTTCCTGATGAAACCCCCAAATATGCTGAATTTTGCTTTGGGTGATATGTGGCTCTTCCTTCGAGAGAGCTCGAGCAATGTTTTCTTGGATGTTTTTTTCGTTGGTTACCACAGGGGGTCGACCAGACCTAGGGTTGTCGGAAAAATCTCCCGTCCCAAAGCGAAATTCCTTGAACATTCTGAACGGCCCTCAAGGAAGGGGAAGCTCCCTCTCAGACATCTCAGATTGACACTTGCTTTAAGAGAGACTTCGTTTACAGCAATACCAAACTATGGCTTGTTTGTCAAAGTTTGAGGGCTCTGCAGATGAAATTTCTCAAAGTCAAAAGTGTCAAGGTCCCTGCACATTAAATTAAGCTGACAGCAAATTATTCACACCAGGCTCAAGCAACTTGACATACACACATATCCACAAACACTGTTTACCTGTTATTTTAAAAAAAACAAACAAAGGAAATGGATGAGGAAAGCATGGTAAGTGCAAAGAATTATTGAGTGCCCCTCGTACTTAATGTGATAGGCATAGGTATAAGTAAAGAAATAGGAACATTAATTTTGAATAGTAGAAGCATGAGTATTTGCATAGGTGCTTAAATGTTTTGAGTCTTCTATAGGTAAATGATAAATAATAGACAAAAAGGTGATGCACGGCCCTGCTTGGAGAGACGTTTTTCTTGCCTAGCGTTTCCCTTCAGGGCGTTGCGTTCGCTTGCTCACTTCCACTTCTACCCCCTTTCCCCCCCTCCTTTCCCCTTTTTTAAATTTTATTCTTTGCGGTCAAGGGTAATAGACCGGAGTAGAACAAACAAGTTCACTTCTCGTCGTTGGATTCCAGCTGGGGAAGATAATAGAGGGAAAGAAAAAGGGTTTCGAGACTGGGAAATAACAGGATGTTTTTTTCCTTGCCATCTTTTGGTCTTTGAAGGTCAATGCGAGAAGGTGACGCTCCATCGATTTTCCCCACCTGTCACTCTCCCTTTCTCTGCGGTTACCCTCTTCTCCGAAAGAGCCTCTGGCTTTATTTTTTCAAGTACTCTTACTTTCTTGTGTTTCACGCTCGATTCCACACGTCAACGTGCTTTTCTGCGTATTTTTTTCTGCCAAGTTGTGTCGAAGGGAAGAGGATCTGCTTCCCAGTTTGCCAATGAAATGCTGAAATTATCTTCCGGAATCGCTCAAGTCATATGATGATTAGCGTGCTAGACTTCGACACGGAATGAGGGGGGGGAGGGGAATATGGGCTGAATTCCTTCATCCATTTTCTCATTTGTGGGGCTGTCATGGCGAGGCTAAAGAGAGGAAGGTGTGTTTCGAAAAACAATTAGACTACCCGTGAAGAGCTTTTTTTTTTTTTTGCACGAGTAGAAAAATGTTGTTTACACTTTCGCCGTCGGCATCGCCCTTGAACCTTGACGGTGTTACCCCACGGCTTCAAATATACTCCTTCAAAGTTCCTATCACGTCCCTTTGAAGACAAACTAATGGTTATATTATGGTTATTTTTTTTATCTATTATTATTACTATGATTTTCAAAATAGAGCTGTGAAAATATAAAAAACCCACACATGGATTCCCCTGAAACCTGCCTACGGGGACCGTCAGGTGTTGAACGGAGGGAATCCTGCCAATTTATGAGCGGAACGGCAAAAGACAATAATTTGCAGTCGCCGATAATTGGAGTTTATGCACCCGGAAGAAAGCCGTCATTACCATTTCGGCTTCAGAACCATCCAGACGTAACGAAGAACCAACTCGTTTCGATTTTTTTCCCTGTCGTCAAAATGTCGCTGCTTTCTTGGTACGAGCAATTACCATCGAGGTCAGAGACCGAGGTTTTTTTTTTCCCCGCGAGATTTCCAGATTTAGCATATAGTGTGCTCGCAGAAAAAGGGTGTGCAGGTGGAGAATTTTTCTCCGGCTTCGAAACGTGGGTTTAGCACCTTCGGGGCGTAAGGGGATGAGATTCTGACCGAACCTCGAGGATATAGGATTAATAAATTCATGGATATTGCATGCGGAACAACGTCGGCTGGTCTTTGAAAAAAAAAAGGGGGGGAAAGAAATTTGACATCCCTTCGGCAGGTGTGGGTGGAAGAGAGAGAAAAGATGGGTTTGTCTTTGAAAGCCCTTCGCTTGCTATACGAGCGCAGTTCCTCTCCACCGAAAGCCTCTTCCTCGGGTTCGCAAAAACTCTCGTCTAAACCCATATGCTAGTCGTACATGGACGTCTATTGCTCGCCTCTCCGGTTTAGTCTTACTTTGATTAAGATTTCGAAGTATCTCAGGCGAAGATAAATGTTAACTGTGCTTCACGACTCGAGCGCGGAAAAGCCTTTCCCCGTAAACACAAACAAGGTCAAAAATGCAAACTATGCATAGATCTCATCACTTCACCATCCCCGTGAAACAGAAACAATATGTGGTAATATCCTCAAGGTTGAGATCCCCATTCACTTCTCTACCGAATCGGAATACCTTCCGATTACTTCCTACTTAAATTCTGACCACTAACTTTTGGCCTCCCAGTATATCATGACGGAGACAGTGCAGAAGATTGAAATGATGCAGACTTCCCAAGTTTTCATGTACTGTAGCTTTCCAGAAGTTAAGATTTTATGCTTATAGTAACGACTTTCTTACCGAGCCTCCTATTCCTCTTCTGAATATTTATCCTTTTGGATACTCATAAATAAGAGTCGGATATTTTAAGTTCGAAAAACCACATAAATATTCCCGATACTGCGTTATCTGCAATAATGTGCTCTATGGAACGGCGAAAGGGTCCAGTGGTGATCTGTTCTTGCAGGCATATTTTCTGTGTTTTTTTTTTTGCTTTTGTCTCGGAAACAGAAAAGCCTGGGGGCGAGCCTCCAGCATGCACGACTGGAATGGTTCGAGGCGCCGTGTAGCAATGAGCTACCAGGTGTATCCCAAGCGATCGAATTCCCATGACTCGGGACGAACATGCTCGAGCCACTCCAAGGTTGGGTTTTCGGTGACCGACCGGCCGGAGCTTCGAATGCACTCCATGTCCCACGGTGACTTGCATCCCGAACCCACCAACCGGTGCAGGCGCTATCGACCCTCGATCGGGAAGAAAGATCGCTTGCGAAACGTGCTTGCTCTCGTATAAACCTGAAAAAACGTGCGATATGCACGTTTTCGCGTGAAACATGTCGGACGTATTCCCAAACGTCCGAATATGCTTTAACTCGTGTGTTCAATGAGGTTTCGCAGCGGCTGGCTCCCGAGGAGAAACGTTCCCACCTCGTCGATTTTCCAGACGAGGGAACGAAGCAGGAAAAGCATGTCATAATTTTAAAATATCCCATCTCTACTCGTCGGCATCGTATGCAGATGATCTCGATGTTTGGTCTTTCCCGGGACGGCACTTGGGCAGTCGATATGCGCATGTATTATTTTTCAAAGAAAGGACGTTAAAACTACGAGAATGAGTAGATGCAGACCTGCAGACGAACTCCTTCTCCTGCATGCACATGTCGATGCACTGGACCTTGGACTCCACGCGACGCTTCTTCTTGTTGAAGCCCTCAAGGTAGAATCCGTTGACGCGCTCCATTCCCCACGACCGTGAGCACGCCTTCGACTCCTTCAGGCAAATCTTCTGGGCGTACAGGGTGAACACTGGGAATTGCGACTCCGCCAGCTTCCCTGTTCCGACGATTCAAAACCTCAATTCATTCTGAATATAGGAAAAAAGTTTTCCTATATATTCCATGGATAGGAAAAAATCACATTCGCCCCCCGACTCGACCGGATACGAGCGAATGGTAAACGGTCGCAATCACCGCTTCAAATTCAAACTTTCAAGGAAAAAGTGTAGTGAAGTAGTCCGCATCACAAACGAGTTATTTAACCACGATCGGTGGAAGTAGAAGGCTCGACTCACCTCTTCCATCGCGTGAATATCTGACTTCTTGTATGTTAAACGTGTACTTCGTCACTCCACGCACTATGTTCTAATCACAAATGAAGCCTCCGCGTGTGATTCAATTGACAAAAAATTGAATTCAATTTTGATTCGATGCTCATGTTCCTCGATTTGATCTCGATATTTTGGTATTTTAACTTGAATGTTTTCCCTACGCTGATCTTCACTTCGGCCAGTTTCACTCTCGCCGTTTCCCTCTGTCTCCGCCGTGTTTTTGTCGGAGACTACGAGTGAATCTCCCCGAGGGCAATGGGATCGTCGTACATCACACGAGGTTCTTTTCATTCCTTTCGTCCTGCTTGGCGAAAACGCTCGGTCACGATAGCACCTTCGGTCCGATCGACTTCCCTCGCCCGTTCCTTTATCCGAGCCCGATAATCGATTCCCCTCTGAGTTCCCGACCGGAATTTCCGTAAGGTCCTTCCTGTCACCGCCGGTCTTTGTCTCGGATCCACGACGAAGGACGCATTCTCCCCCGAGGCATTCAACCCAGAATTTCCCCAAAAATTTCCCAGAGTGCGTAACGACTCCGAGGATCTCCGTCGGGGGTCGTTCGCACGAGATCCAGCCTAATTTGGGGAGGGGACCCCTCTTCGGAGCCGAAAAGGGCTATATATTCCGGGCGAGACACCGGGACAAAAGCAGTCTCTCCTCTCGCGAAGGGATATTTACGAGTTTGGGGTGGCCTCCAGAGAAGAAAGAATGGGGAAAAAAGAGGCGTGTGGATCCTGGAGGACTCGAGAGACGGGTGATGTCATCCCTCCGCCCAACAGATTTATCCCAGGTCGTAATTCACCGGGAGCAGCAATTTTTGACCTTGACCAAGGTCGTCAACGCCCCCCCACTCGCTATGCATTCCTGGGAAACGGAAAAAAATTTGCGTAGGATTTATGGACCGCGGTTTCCGCCACGATCTCATTTCTCACGTTTCGTCCCCTCTGCACGCATTGCATCTCTCATTCTCGTAATAGTGTCCTTCGGTGGGAACGTGGTATTTTCTGTCCCATTTCGTTAAGCTCTCGCCTTTTCTTTTCGGTCTTTAACTTTTTGCTTCGTGTTGTCTTATTTTTTTTTTTTTTTTTAGACCTGTCGTGTCGTGTCGATTCGAGAATCGCACACAGAGTTTTTGTGCAAGTTCTTTTCACACACGAAGAGAAGATATGAAAGGAAGCTATGACTACCCGTGGAATCGATGCCAAAGAGACGTTCTGCTCAGGTTGATAAAGTGATGAGAGACGGGCAGGTGTTAGACGAGCCCAATCGGTCACGTCACTGCCCCGTCATTTCGCATGAAAGGAGGAGTAGAAAAAATTACAGTGCACGACAGTTTCTCTTTTTCTTCCAACTTCTTTATCTCGTGAGTTTTTCATCGTCCTTCGGTCCGAATCATAGGGGGAATCGTGATCGTCTCATCATTTCTTTGTTGCGTCCGTCATTTTCGGCTCGGTCCCCGGTAGTTTTCATAGGGCGGCACGTGTTCGCTCGAAGAATCATCTGGTGGCGACGCTTCGATCGTCCTTAAACTTTGTCTTGCGCTCGGAACTGAGGTGGAATGATGCACGAAGCCATGGGAAACATTTTATATCCGGAGAGACTCCGTTTAAAACGATGGAACGCTTTCGGACGTGTTTTCATTCGTATCCTCATTTTTTGTCGGCGTGGATTTGATCCCGAGTCCCTCGCATTTGCACGGGACCGTCATGGATCTCCCGGAATGGAATCGCGCCCTGCAGACGCTCCATTTCCACCACCTTTGCTCGTCCTTTCGTCTCCTTAACGTCTCTGTGAGTCGATGGAGCTAAAGCTCGTGGAACCCCGAGCGAAGACAGACGGATGCGATCGTTCCGTGCCTCAGAGAGCCGTGAATCCTGTGCCCAGCCGACCTTCAAATGGTTCCATCCCCACCGATCTCTCTCGGGGAAAAAAAAAACTTTAGATTCCAAAGACGTAGCCGATTCGTCCACGGTGCGGGGGGCGAAGTCACCGAGGGTGAAGACTGAAGTTCACCCCTAAACGCGGTGCGAATGCATGCATTATTCATCGGCACGTTTTTCCGGAGTCGAGAACGAAGAGGGGGGAAATTGTTGCCCGGTTCGTGACAGCTTTTCCTCTCTTCCCTCCCCTGGGAAGGTGACGCTGCGCTATTCCAAACTCATTTTTCTCCCTTTTTCTCGTTCGACCCGGTATTCCTCTCTCGTCGGGGCATCGAACTCCGTTCGCACGGAATCCGAGCGAATTCCGATCTCCGAGTCGGACGGATTCGAAACGGCCGTTCGGTCGCGGCGCGATTCCTGTCGAGTCTCCGTTTACGGTCGTATCTCTTTGCGTGAGCAGTCGACGGTCGGCGCGGTCTGCAGTCGGAACCGGCCCAGACGGTATCAGACATCCGACACACGTCCGCAGTACATCATCGGGATGCGAGGATATACTGCGGGTGTACGTCGGATGTCTGCTGCCTGGGGGAGTATTTCATCTTGCCTTCACTTCTCGCCCGACGACGATTAGACGAATCGCAATCGAATTGTCGTTTTTAAAATCGATCCGTTCTCCGAGCCGATTTTTTTCCTTGGCTCTTCTCGATCTCTTTTACCACGAGTTTAGCCGATATTTTATTTCCAGTCGTTGCTCGATCTCATTCGGCAATATTTAGACGTATGTCCCTGAAAATCGGCACCGAAAGCAGGTGACGACCTTGGAACCTCGGGGGAACTCAAGAACGTCTCTCCTAGTCTGAATGGACGAGACGACGTTGGTGGTTCCCGGCCGTACGAGATCGTATCGAATGAAAGAGAAAGGGAATCCATTCACGGACGTGTGAAAGGGGCCGGAACCGAGCCGTGGAAGGAAAAAAACACGGACGAGACTGTCTTTGATCCCTGGGGTTCGTGACCCCGTTGACATGAATCGGTGTAATTTCACACCCTTGCGTCTCGATCGGCCCAGAGGGGGGGGGGGGGGCACATGTACGTGCGATGCTTGTGATGCCTTACCGATTTCGTCTCGTTCTTGGAAGAGGAAAGTGGAATTTCCATTTTAACTTGTGCGCGATTCCCGATGCAACAGAGACGGTCATTTCACGGTCGGTTAGGCATATCTTCGTGCCCGGAAGACAATGGCGCGGAAAGGCCATTTATGCATGGCTTCTTTTCGGAATACGATTTCTCCACTCCATCGGACGGAGGCATCTCGAAGATTTTAAGGATTTCGTGGGACTCACCGGGGTTGTCGTCGGCCGTGGTGTTGAGCATGACGCAGAGGCCGGTCTCGAAGTTGATGGACCTGCACTGGGGATCGTTGCGGCAACTCTTGATGCAGTCGGAGAGCATGAGCACCCCTGGCTCGCTGCGATGCATGTCCTTGGGGGGGAGGTTCAACACGAACCCGGTCACGAGTTCGAAGGTGACGTGCTCCGCGTCGCACCCGCCGTCGGTCGCCTTGTCGCGTCCCAGCCGAAATCGGAAGTCCCTGAACTGGCCCGAAGCCGTGGACGAGACGTGGGCGAACAGAAGCAGCACGGCTCCGGCCAATTCCCTCGACCGCATCTTCTTCTCGGTGTGCAAGGCTCTCTATCGGGTGGACGAGACGATCTCTTTCTGGCTTCGCCGCGCTCCGTCAGAAGGCAATGGGAAGATCCTGCGAGAAACGAGGCACGAGGATGACTGAACTGCGAGAGGCGAGATTAGGTTTCCCGAAACGGTCATCGCACTTCATTATGTAATGTGGGAAAAACGGTCGTCCTTCGTCATCGTAATTGATGCAGATGGTGACGCGTGATAACTCTAATAAACGGTTCACCGAAACGGTGACCGAAATCGGGCTAAGCGGCGTCGGTCCGAAAATAATGTATTCGCACCCGTCGACCGTGATGCATTTTTCACCGCGATCGTATCGGTTGCCGACTCCTTCGAGAAACGGTCGCAAGAGGAGCGAGACGGTTCGTCTCCGGAATTCCGATCCTTAACGACGTACGATTCACCGTGATCTGGTGGTTGCGGTCTCGGGCTGACACCTAGGGAGGTCCGGACCTGATCAAGCACTGGCCACTCGATTCTTTTTGGTAGCAGTGGAGGCTTCTCGTTCTCCCTTCGAGTTCCCACCGCCTTCCCCGAAGACGCGAAAACGAAGCATACGTACAGAGAGTTAAGGGCGAGGCGATGCCGTGGGACCTGTCCGATAGGACACCGCCATTTCGTACGAGATCATCACGAAGTCGCAAAGTGCCCCGGAAGCGCCAGATTTTACAGGAATGTAGTTATTCGCATGAAGCATAGATGCCGCTCGTAAGGGCGATTTCGATCACTGCGATGCCGGCGTAGATAGTCTGCAGATTCCGAAGGTTTCCGGACTTCGCATCGCTGC
This sequence comes from Darwinula stevensoni, assembly GCA_905338385.1. Taxonomy (NCBI): domain Eukaryota; kingdom Metazoa; phylum Arthropoda; class Ostracoda; order Podocopida; family Darwinulidae; genus Darwinula; species Darwinula stevensoni. The sequence goes on from CAJPEV010000142.1 coordinate 122,870, forward strand.
AGTTCTTCTTTAGGTTACTTCGTAAAACAAGGTCGACGTGAAGAACTGTGAAGATCTGCAGACTATGGAAGCCTAGAACGCAAAGGTTACCGCGACGTTATCTCGGGACGCCTTACGATTCGTGGCAGGAAATCCGTAGCTTCGCGTACGTTTCGACGTGGCGACCGAATTTGCCTCGTTTTATCAGTGATACGTATGCTACACGCGTTCGAATTGATATCTTTGAAGATATGATGATTCCGAAAAATCTCGAGTGGATGCATCGATCAGAAAAAAAAATTGCAGAGAAACCAAGTCGCACGATCGGCACTAGAAGAGTGTATTCCATCCGTTTCCCTAGAACCCATAGTAGAGAATGGAAACCCGACGAAAGTGAGGTGAGATGAATGAGAAATCGGGAAAGAGTCGCTCGTGCGGGAGACCGCTCTGCGGTCGAAAGGATCGTATTCGAGGGAAATGGGACGACGATCGAACGTGCGTGTGTGCGAGACTGAGTCATCGGCGTGAAAACGATCGCGAATTATTTGCATGCCGAGGCGTCATCGAAGTCTCGGACCTTGACGGTTTCTTTTCCCCTTTGGTTCGACATTCTTGGACCCTCGTCGTGTGCATCGCACCGAGGCGTAAGAGAATTCACCGGTTGGAGCACACATCCAGGCGCACGCCGTGCCGTCATTCCTCTTTCTCGTGGCCGCGCTGCTTTTCGAAGGAGGATGACACATCCGGTTTCTCAGCCCTCTGACAGAGCAAACCCAGGCCTGCCGACTGGGAACTTGAGGAATTCGACCTGGACTCGATCGCGTATCGGCCGGGCAGCGATGCGTGCCGATCGCTCGTACATCTCCGCGAGGATCACCTCACGAACTCTCCTCCCAGTGGGGTTTTAGTGGTTTTTTTTTTCGGCCCGTCCATCGGACGGATGTCAATTTATTATCGCCTGACTTATGACCGATTCGTGTCCTGGTGTGGGGCCAAAATATTATACATTTAAAACAATTTATCACGTAATTAGCGTCCAGCGAACTCGAATTTATCGAAAGGAAACTTCTCACGGTCGGTCTCACCGCGCAAGGAATGGAATCGCATATTTCCTTCCGAGTAATAATTTTCTCGAAGGAACGATTGATTTTTTTTTTCTCGAGGAAGGAAAGGGAAGGAATGGGATAATGATTAGCAGCGTCATTCCTGATGGTCTTCTGGCTGCTCCGAGCGGCGTCATTCCTGATGGTCTCCAGATTGCTCCGCCCCGGTCCCGTTGCACGTTCATTGTTTCGAAGAAGGAATCGACGGTAAAGTTGGGTTCCGATCGAGTCCAGGATAATCGAGGAAGGTCCCGTTTTAGAGAATCGATCGAGTGGACCCAAAATCCCCCAATCAAAGGATAACGGGCCAGATAAAAGCTAGGAACGGGGAAATGGGATGGGGGGGGGGGGGGACCGGAACTGAAATCCCCGTTCTTTCATCTTTCCTGCCGATTCACCATAAACGCGTTGATTGCCTCTAAGGACTCCGCTGACTCACTCTCGAATATTGTCTTTTCTTGCTGCGAATCCAGGCTATTCCTAAGGTCATGTGTCCGAGAGAGGACGATTCGTTTAATTAGGCGCAGGTCATTTCCGCCTCGGAGACAATCGAAATGACAGCGGCTCTTTTAGACCTCGCGAGGAATTGGAGTTCGGTCGAGAGATATTAAAGAACGTCGGTGAGAAGGGTCACACCCGGGTTCGTTACGACCCCGGTGTCATCAACCTCGGGTGAGAGATTTAATTAGCGGAGATTACCAGTTCCCTTAATTAAACACCAGCGCATATCTTTCCCGATCTGCCTTCCGGCTTGGTACGTCCCTTGCGTTCCTTACCACCCTCGCCATCGTTATCTTCCTTTATCTCTAGCTCCTTTGTTTTTCCGTGTTCGTGGAGTACTTAACGACCGACGGTTCCGTCGCGGCTCCCGTTCTTTCTCGGGAATCCGGGAAATTTCCCTCGAGTCCATCGAGGTCCTTCGGGTTTCATCCGTCCGGATTCGCCTCGGGTCGAAACGCGGGGTCCGTCGGGTCGGAGTACGAGTGCGAGCACCTCGAATCCCGGGGGGAAAGTACGGAACGGGGAAGCGATTTCGGCAGGTGGGAAGCGATGATGGATCCGGAAAGTGGAGATTTTCACCACATCCGGAAGTATATGGTTCCCTCCTTCCCATGCTCTCTCTTTTCCTCCCCTCTTTTTCGCCGTTCTTCCGAATTCCGGAGTCACCTGGAGAACACGGCGGGAGAGCCTTCCCCTTCCCATGCTCCGAAGAAAAGGAAAAAAACCTGGAATCTCGTCCCTGTCACCGTCGGGTGGTTTTCGGTCTCACGACATTGTCTCTCTCCGAACGCGTTAAACGTTCACCCCACTTTCGCGGGACGACCCATTCCCAAGACCGCGTCGCATCTCGAGGTCAACGTTCCGGGATCCGACTCTCTCGATCGCGGCGGCACCGTCGCTCCGAGATCTTCCCATAAAAGTCTCTTTCGCGACGAAACGAGAGGATTCCCCGTGGCAACACATCATTCCGGAAGAATGGCTTTTCTTCTTCGTATAAAAACACGGACCCGAAGGGCCGCAGATGTTATCGACACGCCGAGAAGCACTCGGGCGTGACACGTTCACTCTCTCCTCACATGCTAATGACCCAAGGACGAACTTTTTGCGTTTTTTTACGGAGAGGTCTTCAACCCGGTCTCTTTTTTATTATTCAAGTCTGACGAGGACGGATAGAACCTGCTCTCGACCGACCGTTAATGCAAACCGACTTCCTGCTTTTCCTCTCTTCGTGGAATCGAAGGTGAAGGGTTCGACCCCCCCCCCCCTACCCTCCGCATACCAAGTCGCACCAAAATATCAGCAACAAAAAAATTGGGGGGGGGGGTGAAACGTGAAACGAACGCAAGGACAATTAGATACGCGGACGATTGGTGGAAAGTGGTTCTCGGAGCAACGCATCCAGTCTGCATCGTTTGTGTCGAAATTGAATTTTTCATCGCCGGAGAAAGCAGGTATCCGCACGGAGCCTGACAGGGATGACAGGGAAGGCAGTCCAGGACGCGATGCCTGGGTCCTTGCCCTTTCACGACCCGGTCTCTCGATCTCGTCGCTCTGACCTCTCACATTCCACGCCGACGGAGACGTAGGGGGTCCACCGTTTTTCTCCCACGAAAGAGAGCGCATCTTGCGATGCCGCCCGACGATCCCCACGATTTCTGCACGTATATATTTTTCATCTCGTCGTGGGCTCGACGCAGTGCTCCAGCGACGACTCTTCGCCCCATTATGCTTTTCTTTCGGAAACAAAAAAAAAGAGTTCTGCAAGGTGCGACTCCTTTTCGTTCTACGTTTGGATCGACTCCCCGTTGGGTTCCGATGAACTTTCGATGAGCGCGATGGAGTGAGGTTCCGGTTCGCAGATTTCATCCGAGAACGATGGCAAACTCTTCTCTTGCACCGCTTCGAGCCGTTACGACAGTACCTCCCTCGCCGAGAGTATTCAATGCCATATTATTTTTCCCGACGGTGCATAACGACGGCGTGTGGACACAGAAAGTGAATTTTCTGAGATCGCCCGAGGGGGAAAAAAATTTGATCGGATGACTTTCGCATTCCGACAACGGTTTCTCGTTCCATCTGGCTAAATCCGACGATCGCCCGAACGTCGTCGACAACCCTTTGAGGGCTTGCGTTCGACGAGGGCCATTTGCCTCCCACCACGATCGAAGATGATTTATCGCATCCCACTTTTATTAGAGGTATTCGACAAAAAGTGCGGGAAAGAAAAATGCGGGTCGTGTCGAGTCTCGCATAACTAAATCGGAGATCATGCATCCTTTGATTACACGCCTTCAGCATCATCTAATAAATTTTTTCTGAGACCTTTTGCTTTACCGTTCCGCATGCCTGGCTCGTTAATTACCATCTCGGAATTAATTTGGTCGGTGCGTGAGGTCTTTGACACTGAGCCGGGTTTCACACGACGTGACAGCGCGAACTTCAAAGAATTCTCCCCCTTTTTTTCCCTTTCCTCCCGTCTTCAAGGGCAATAATCCATCACGAGAGTCATTAGATGGAGCGATCATCTAACCCTCGGATTTGTGTCGAACGCGATGATGATGATCATCATCATCTCCGGGATGATCGTGAGAGAGATGGAGTTGTTAACCGCGATTCCAGCACGCATTCTCTCGTCATCAGACGGTAACGCTAATATGCAATACGAATATGCAATATTTTCGGGAGAGCAAATATTTCCTCGACCCTGAAAAAAGTTGAAAGTCGCACATTCGCCCTTCTGTCCCCACACGGTTCGAAGTCACGTTCTCGATGCAAATATTGCAAAATGTATCGTCTTCCAGATCCATTTTACGAGACTTTCCTCATGTTTCACTCGAAAAAAGCGAATATTTTTCTTCGCTTCGTTCGGTTGCAGTCGAGAGGATTCGCGATCGATCGTCTGTATGTATTTTTAAAGGTACGGCATTCGATGGAGGCGTAGGAACGAACCCATCCCTTTCCGAGAAGGCAACGGAAGCGAGAAAATTCGCGACGATAGACGACCGGAGACCGACGCGATCCGAGAGGCTTTCGCCGCGCGAAACGAAAGCCTGACGCGTACCGAGTCGAAAGGGAAAAGAAGTAGGTAGGCCTTGGGCTACGACGTAGCGTTTAGTGCCCCCTGCGAGGGTTGCCAGCAACCTCCTCCTTCTCTCCTGTGGGAGTCGGCTGCTTCCTCCGCCTCTCTCGCTCTCGCACCGGATGATAAAAGCTCGCTCGCTTCACTGCATCCGGTATAAACCGTCCATTTTTTATCTTCGCGCATTCCGTTTCGTCATCTTCGGGTTCCTTCGTCGATGGAAAAATTGTTCGCCTCGTCGTCGGGCCGAACTCGCACCGATCGACGGTCCCGTGAGCGAGCCGATTTAACGAGCTCAGAAGTGCGTTTAATAGCAGCACATTAGTACCCGGTCGTTCCGCGGGATGAAAAATAACACCCGTCGAAAAGCCATCCCATCCGACTATTTAAAAAAAAAAACAGGGGTGTCTGCTGATGAGCGAGAGAGCTTCCAGGCAGCTATGAAGCATGAACAAAGAGTGTTATATCAAATGACGAGGGTAATGTCTGACATAATATGAATGGATCGATCCCCCCTCGGCCCTCGGGGCTACGATCCGACCTTAATGGTTATTGCCGGAACGGATCGCGTTCGGGTTTCTCGGTTGCGGGCGCCGGCGGGGTCCGCCTCGAGAAGCGTCCGGATTCGTCTCTCCCGGGGTCGGGAGAGGAACAACTGTAGCATTTTGGGCCAAATTCTTACCGATTACGGTTAATGTAGCGGGGTTCCTTTTTCCAGAGTCCGCTATACACGCAATCACAATGGAACTATTCTTCGACCCGGTGTTTCCCTTCTCGTTACTAAATTCCTCAATTACTGCAGTAGATCCTCGGCGGCGTTTTCACCGTTATCTCGCGGCGACGTTGCTCGCGCCCTGCGAAACGTCGGCAAGTGTCGGTCGAAATCCACCTCAAAATAATTCCGAACGGGAGGATCTCGAGGAAACGTAGTTTAGTTCGAGGAAATTCAATCATCTGTGATCCGAGGCCGTCCTCGACGTGGAACCGATGAAATCCTACCCGTTTATCCCGCCACCGCCTTCGCCGTGCCGCGTTCCAGTCCGACTCTTCCGCGTGCGAATTTCAGTCATCGGTCGTTCCATCGGTTCGCGTCTGCCGAGCGAAGCGAACCCTCGGAATCCGGCGAAGGAACGATGATCTCGGCTCGGAGCACTGGGGCTCGGATGAGATATGAAAGCCGGCTTCAACCCACCATCATCCCAGTCTTAAAGTCATTTTATATGATTTGGGATGGGGAAAGGCAGCAGGTGTTGGATCCCTGCACGTAACGGGGATGATCGTCTTCGCGTCGACCATCTCGACGCATTCATCCTTATGGTGTCTGGCGGATCTTCTTACGGTATGGAATGGTGCCGTCGAGTTGAGGCTCTTTGGCAACCGGTTTACCGACCTTCGGAAGGGTCGGTCGACCGGTTTACCGTTTTCAGAATGGCTGCAGGACGAGCTTTTCTTTCAACCTGAACTATTTTTTTTTAAATCTCCTCTTTGTATTCCGTGTCTTCCCGTTCCGTATGTTTCCCATATCAGAAGAGAATGAAAAAATAAATAAACCGGGACTCGGAAATGGACCATACATTATTTCGGTAAAAACTAACCAGTTTTCAAAAACCGGTTACAGAACTTATCGACGTGTAATCGTAAAACGATAACTATTCGGTGGCCCTAGTTTGTATGCCCTCGGTTGCTTTGCGTAGCACGTTTTTTTTTTTTTTTTTTTTTTNCTCGGTTGCTTTGCGTAGCATTTTTTTTTTTTTTTTTTAGACGGGACTCGACGTTTATTACTTGAAGGTGAAAATCGTGTAACACGTAGGTACGTGTGATCACCAGGCAGCGGGTTTATATGACCTCTTACGTGTTCCATTATGACCGAAAATGACCTTATTTATTAAAGCGAACCGGGGTGGTTCGCTTGGGGGGGGGTTAGAAGGAGAAAAACTCCCCAAACGGAAGGAAAGAGGGAAGGATCGCCTGCAGGAAAATTGCAGACGTGAGGTCGATCATCTCTCGGGGAAAATGTCACCAAATAACACCAAATTATGGTATTCGTACGGATAGCCAAAAACATGATGTTACGAATGCATGAAATACGATCTGGTGCGACCGAACGAGACGGGTTCATCGTGGCTTCGACCGAATTTGTAAAGCGCACGTGGGATCGTGTGCGAGGAAGCGGAAAAGCGGGGAAAACGCAAAATCCGCCTCGTGGCAATCGCGGGTGCCGGGGTGTTGCATCGGTCGAACGGCCGGATGTTCGGCCCGAGACGAAAGCGAGAGGACGAAAGGAAGTGTTGCCCTCTGGCCCGAAGATCCACGTCTGTTACGTCACGAAGGTAGCCGACGTGCCGCGATGCGTAATGACAGTCATCGGCCGACCTTTTCGTGGGGAGAGGGAGAGAAAGAGAAAACCCCCCGCGGCTTCCTCATCGCTCGTTTCGCGCGGAGGTAACGATTCTGGAATTTCCTATTTTATTGCATATTCACGCCTTGCTGCCGGCCGTGAAACACCCTGTCGTAAAGATCGCGGTCGCATCGATCCATCGGAGCTCGCGTTCGAGTCGTCTCGGCGAGGCCTTCGAGGTCTCCGACCTCGAATCCGGACGTCGTCGCTTCGTGTTTCCGATCCTCACCGATGCGATCCTCATCGATCGTCGACGGTTGGGAGAAACGAAGCGGGATTCGTTCCACCGTCCGACCTTTCACCCTTCCCCCCCCCCCGAGGTCTTCATCTTTCCCACTCCCATTTCTCTCGTTTCGTTGCGGTGGTCGCGGTGGTCCGGCACGACGAGACCTTCCAGACATTTCTTTTTTTTTGTGCGTGATCGCGACCGAAACGAATGAAACGTGGACGTTCTCCGCGCGTCTCACGCTCCAAGATCCTCCCGTGACCTTGCCCTTTCCCCCCTTTTGGATCTCCTCGCTGGTCCCCTTCCCCTCCCCCCAAAATACTTTCTCGCTTTCCCTTCGGATGAAATACTCGTTGCAATACGCGTGGCGTTTCTATGTAACATCTAGTGTTTTCGATCCATGTACCAATTTTTCTGCGATCGGATTCCGTTTGCATGAAATGGTCAACGATGAGACCCTGATCGATCTCGGTCTGTTACGCGAGCAAATAAATCGGTCGAGCTTCCTTTACGGGAGGATTTGCCGGTTCGAAAGCGTCCGAAATCGCGGGAAGTCGTGCGACGGAATCGGACGGACGGGGCTCGAGCATGGAACGTGGGGAAATGCGATTTTCCTTCGAAACTGTTTGTTTTACGGCAAAGTTGTCGTAAACTACGAGACGAGATGGAATCCCCTCCTCGTCCGGAAACGGGAACGTCAGATTTCGCACTCCTTTCTGCTGGAATTTCTTTGGGATCCTACATCGGAAACGGTCGGATCAGGACGTGTACGTTGCTTATTTGCGCGTTGCTTTTTTTCTCGAAAGTCGTCCCGTGATGCATTTACGATCGATCGACGTTCCGCTCGACCTCCTGCCGATCGTCGCGCGATCGAGGTCGAATCGAGGAGGAGCGGGGAGGATGGGGACTCGGAGCGCGGGGTGACGATTGAGGGTTCTCAGGGTCATCGTTCCCTCTCCGTTCTTTTCCTTTTCCTTCTCGCGATGTGCACGGGGACAAACGGGGGCAGACGGACTCGTCGTCGGATCCGGTTTTACTTCCCCTTTCGGACCGGCCGCGGTCGCCCCGTTATCTCGTCCGTTTCGTCCGTCCTCGCCGGACGGCATCGCGCGCGCGCAAAGACGAACGTCCCATCGCGCGTCTCGGTTCGGAAACGACGAGGAACGCCTCGGGACTCGACGGAAACGCGATTCGCGATCGACCTCGAAAGGACCTCTAGGAAAGGATCCGTTCGGATTCCGTCGCACCTCGACTCGGTGGGGTGCAGTAACGGTACGCGTACCCGACCCGGCTCCGTGAAGATACACCCAGGCACAGGGGGGAAAGGGGCTCGATGCGATGACCCGTAACGCCGACGCATATCACCCCGTGACTGTCCGAGGATACCTTATTTTTTGTTTCTGGATGCCGGATGACCCGAGTCTCGCATCTCATCATCATCGATTACGGGATCCCTCGAGGGAGTCGCCTGTTTTTTAAATTCCTTCTCCCGCCGGGGGATAAAGTCGGACGGAACCGTCTCGGCCGATCGACTCGGCCTCGAACGAAACGGTCGTTTAGGGGGGGTCGCGACGCGAGCGATTGCAAAAAAGGTGCTATGTCGTCGCTGCGATCGCGATTCTCGCGAGAACGGGAAAGGATGACACTCGCGCTGGGTAGCGCGATTTTTCCCTCTCCTGCCTTTTAAGAACGAGGGGCTCGAGTTAATCGATTACGTTTGCGAATCGTTTGCAATTAACGTCTCTCGCTTCGCTTCCGCCTCCAATCACCGTTTTCGTCGTCGTCTGTCCCGATGCATATTTTCCTTTGTGGCTTCCAGGGCATTCCCCCGGGGCCATTAATCACGCATCCTTTGTGCCGCGTGCGTCGCGGCCTCGGCCTCGTTGGACTCGCGACGCGGCACGGCACGGCCTGCCGTTCCGTCGAAACGGAAGAAAAAAATAAATAAATGCCGGACGGAGCTTACGGTATCGGCGTGGGAGACGGGTAGCCGTGCGGAACGACGCATCGCTCACGAAAATAATTACGCTCTCGAAAGGTCCCTCGTGGATCGAATGCGTACGCGATGTAAAACGAGGTAAGCTATCGCGTTGATGGATTTTCGAGACAATCGCTTTCATCGGGGGAGTCTTAAATGAGGGCTCGTGGGCCCACGGGTGAAATTCGTGGCCGTTCCGCGACCGGGACGAGGAACGATCGCGTGTCCTTTTTCATTTCGAGACGGATTTTCCCTGCGATTTCCACCGAGTCTGCCGGAAACGATGTGCGAATATTTTGCGTTTCGTCGGATTTCTGTCGTGCCTGCGGGATGAGGAAGTGTTGAAGACAGGAAAATCCCGTTTCCGAGATCCTGCCCACATATATCTCCCGTTCGTGACGCGGCGAAAGCTATCATTACCGGTTGATGACCAAAGAAGAAGCGAAACCGCTAGTTTTTTCACGTGACTTTTCATCCCCCACCTGGAGGGAAAGAGAGAAGGAAGTATTTATTTTCTTCTCTTTTTCTCAAAGAGGAGTTGTTGTTTACAGGCCCCCCCAAGGAATTATTTCCTGTAATTACCCGCTTCATTACGGTCTCGAGACACATTTTGGGTTCTAGCGCTCTCCTAGCCCCCCCCCCCCTTCCCCTTCCCCTTCCCCCCATCGGACAATGGAAAGCTGGGATGGAAACGAACAAAGACAGCGATAAATTCGGTCACTTGTATCTTGTCGGGCGAACGCGAGCGGAATGAAAACGTAGATCGTATCCAGCCTCCATCCGGTGGATTCCCCGTTGAATGGAGCGAATCGGGATCGATGGGAGGGAGCGCGAGGGAACATTGATCATCCCTCACTCTTTATCCCCAGTACGTCTATCCCGAAGCGACGTTTTTACGGTCACCGGTGAATAATCGATATCGGCGAGATGCTTCCGAGTTCGACGTTGCCCCCGGCAGCGAGAGGAGGAAATTCCGGTCTTCTCGGATCCCGGTGCTTCCCGTCTTCTCCGAAGGGGGGCGATCGGAATGCAGGGAGCGATCGGAAACCGTTGGATTCGCGTCGTTCCCGCGGTCGACGATCCGCTTGGGATTTCTCGGGAAGGGGGAAAGCGATCGGATCTTAGGGGTGCGGTGAGATCACCGAGGAAGTAAGAGAGACATCGTCGGATGGTCCAGCCTCCCCTCCCCCATAGAGGTTGTTGACCGAAGAAAGTCGTCTCGTTGCCCTTGGCCTCCCCGAGCGAGCGATGATGTTCGGACTCGCTTTGGCCTTCCCTCCCCCTTGGGGTAGAGACTCCCTTTCTCCTCGCCGCATTGCCACTTTCACCTGCCGTTGCCAGGTCTCGCGCTTCGTCGAACCTCGTGGGGGCTTCGCGGGGTCGCGCGCGGACCCGAGGGATTTCCCCCCGCGTTCGAAGCTTGGCCTTAAAAGCGTTCCCGCAAAAAAAGGGTTCACGCGTGCTCGTCGATCGGCCCGGCCTCGACGGTTTCGGTCGGCACGTGACGATTGCAAATTTCCACGTGACCGTTTTTCGTTTCGTTCGGATGGTTATTACATTATCGACATTATAAATATTTTCCTTTGCAGACGGTAGCCGCCAGTATGAAAATTAATATCGGAATGCCGACATATCAAACGAACTGCTTAAATTGAGTACATTCTGAATTAGATTAATCATAATTTAGAGTCATTTAATTCCTTAGATGTATGCGTTCAAAATCAACAAAGTTTGGGAAATTCATTCGCAATATTTAATTCGCTTCGATGTTCGCTATCGAGGCCCGTATCTGCTTGCATTCGAGCATATCATTACCATTCGAAGGTAATGATAATCTGATTTGATCGATTTTTACCGATACGCCGTACTGCCTCGGTGTGGCTTCGTTGGCGGAAGGAAAAGAGGAAGAGGAAGAAAAAGCAGCGAAGGAAAAAGTTGAGAATACCTGAGGGCCAGAGAGCGCGACAAATGATCGGCTGCTAAATAACCCTATTATACCCGATCTAGAGAGAAGAATGGAAAAAAAAAGTAATCATCATCGGTCATTAAGAGCCACGTAAGAAAGGAAACATTGGATGGACGGTGCAAGAGACACGGAGACGTTCCCACCCTTTGAATCCCAGGGAAAAGCCAAGTGAATTTTTCTTTCGCCTTCTCGATGCGCAGAGAAACGTCGAGACACGAATTGTCTCCGGGTTCAAGGTGAAGCTGGAGATCCTTATCGGGTCGGGTCTGCCCGACGGAAATCCGTTCTTCGTTAGATCTCATTTTTATCTCATTTAGTCTGTGGAGAAGGGAGCAGAAAAAATCGTAGGATCCCAGTCGGACTCCAGCAGAGTCAATTCTTTCGACAGCCTTTGGAAGACGAGTGGGAAGAAGAGAATTTCGGTGTAATCTTTTGAAGAATCCTTTGCGAAATCACCGACCTCGAGCGTTCGATGCGACCGATCGAATCGAAAAAAGCGAGACGGCTTTAAAAAAAAAAATATTTTTCACATCTGTGGAAATCCTCGCGTAACGGCACATTGGAGAAATTTTCCGAGTTCCTAGCGGTTGCACGCGATTTCTTCGAGACCGGTCGGGTGAAACCAAACTTTTATTTTCCCTTTTCGTCGACTTCCTTTTTCTTCTCATCGACGGCCTCTTCCCGAGAGGATCGTTCGCCGTTCGAAACCGAACTCGCGGTCTGTGGACAGACCGTAGAGAATCGCGGGAACCGAACGTCCGGTTGTCGCCATTTCTCAACGTCGGCGGTCGAGCGGTCGGCGACAGCCTTCCCCGCAGAACGACATCGCGGCGAGATGCAATCCGTGGGCTCGAGAACGGCTGTCATCTCTCCGTGACTAAAATGGCTATTTTGCGACCGTTACGATGTTGCGGTCGTCGAATCCGATGCTAAGATTTCGTCGGCTTTCCTCTCGTTACGAAACCGCGAGGAAACCGAACGACGACCGAGGGGGAACGAGGACGAGAAAAAAAGAGTGGGTTTCGACGAGAGAGAGGAGTCCAAGGTCGAGAAGGTCCGAGTGGAAAGAGAAAGAAAAATAAAACAAAGACCCTGGAGGTCCTGGTGCGAACCGGAGTGGAAAACGACGGGGAAAAAAGGGCTGGAGATCCCCACGGACGCGAGTCTGGAATTAGCACGCGCGATCCCGATCGGAGGGCAATTTCCTCTCTCTCGCAGGATCTCGTGGATCCTCGAGTGAGGGATGCCTTCCGTCGAATCACGTAAAGATCCCGTGCGCAGCGGGTCGAAACAGGTAAAAACCTGTAAAAAAAAAATCCTGGCCAAAAGTATAAGCATTGAAGTTCGCTTTTTTTTTATATAGTTGATTTCATTTCGTTGAGAACTGTGATAAGATTCAGAAAAAACTCACGTCGTCGTGGTATTCGTATGTTGTTCAAAATAATTGCAGAAACTGTGTCGATTGGCAGAAAACATGGAAGTGACAGGCCGCATAGAGTCCGAACGGTGAAAAACACCGGGACCGTCGATGAATTGATCCTCGGTCAAGAGAGAATGAAACTCGAGCTCATCGAACGAAGATGATGAGAGGAATTTCTGAAAGCCGATTTCCTCCATGAGCGAACCTGCCGCCTGCTTTGTCATTTCGGGGAGTGCGGAAGTGCCACCACCTGGCTCGAATCGGAGTGCAGATTGCTCCTTCCCCGTCATTTCTTCGACTTTGAAAAGTTATTGCATGCGAAGCCCTAGGTGAAATACTTTTACATACGGCAGTGATCTTTCTCATTCTCCTGTAATGGGATGTGCAGAAAAGTGTGACCCTCGCTCGGTAGCGAATGGAGATATTCGAGAAAATAAACTAGCCTTTTTTTCCCTTTTTTGACAGTGTTGATAGCCTCCCGTAGACAATGGGAAGTAGTGTAGTGCTACAAGTAGTGACATAAGCCCCTCAAATATGGTTCTCGTGTTATTTCATCAAAAATTCTATCGATTGGTCAAGTTTTTGAAGAAGCACAGGTAAAGAGAAACTTCTGGAATTATACAGAGAAAATATTATCAAGGAGAATAACAATCTTTAGAAAGCTTTGTGCTTTCTGCAGAACAGGTGTATATTTTTTCTTATGTGGAAATTTATTAATTACTCAAAGAAGCATACATATTTTTTTATTTGTGAAAGCGTATTTCCTGGCAGGTAGATTTTCTCCCCAATTTTTGAGCTCAGAAAAAAGTTAATTCCCCAATCATTATAATTAATTACATATAATTACTTAATTAGATTTATTTAAATAAGAAAAATAGAACTTTGATAGCTCTACCCAACAGTAGGTGTTCCTTGTCCCAAACTCAGAAATCCGAGTTTTGGCCAGAAAAAAGCATGTTTGTCCCACTGTGCCGTGGTGCTCCTCGAGCACCTCCCCCCCCGGTGCATCCACCCACGCATGACACCGTAAACGAGTCCATTCGAGGTATGATAATTGCCTCGTTGTGAATAATTGCCGCGGCCGTGATGCGTGTTCACTCTCGATGCATTTCATCGATTTGATGTCTCGTAGGTCGCGTCCGTTCCTTTGTTTTATGCAGTCTACGACGCGCAAAATGACTCGCGATACTCCATCCGTGTCCCAGATGTTTCCCCACCCTTCGATGCGTAAAGCGAAGCGGTGCCGCACGTTCGCGCATATCCATGACTTCGGGAGTTTCTTCCTAAATTGTCTCTTACGTTTGGAAGAGTTACGAATTTGGAAGAGTTACGTTACGAATGAGTCCATTTTCATCAGGTCGGTACGAAACCGTGCGACCTGGCCCTGCCGGTCGACTCGGGTACGAGATCGGGTGGACGTTCTCGTCGAACCGTCGGCACGGTACGACGTCGGTAACAACGGTGCATCGTTGTTCCCTTTCGACTCGGAAGTCCAACACGGAAGTGTGGACGCATATTTTCGCGCGAAGGGGTCAGCCGCTCCCATCTCGTCTCGCGGGTGTGGGCGTGAAAGAAAAAAAGAGAAGAACGAACTCGAAGATGAGACGAGCCCAGCCCTCGTGTTAAATCATGGAAGAAGAAGACGCGAGACAGAGATGCGCGAAGAGATGCGCGAAGAGATGCGCCCCGAGCAACGCCAAGTAAGGACCCTGGAAGTCAACGAACGGAGAAGTCCCGTTACTCTCTCTTTCCTTCTTCCTTCCTTCCTTCCTTACTTCCTCTCTCCTCCCTCCTTTCTTTCCCTTCCTTTTTCTTCTCCGCTCCCTTTCCAGATATTCTGTAGAACCGGGATCGTTTTTTTCCCGCTCATTATGGCCACTGAACCGGCAGAGCTTGGGAACCTCTCGATTCGGCGTAATTGAGTTCCCCTGTCACTCTGGACACGATGAGCCGGAAGCGAAAGGAGCTTGTTTGGTCGCCATTACCGTCGTCTCCGAGTCTCGCCGGGATCGATCGTGGCGACCCGACCAAATTGCCTTTTAATTAGCTTATTTTTTTTAATCGGCCTCGTAAAAAATGACCGCGTTCCTGCGTTCGAAGCGGTGGGATAGAGGAGGAAAATTGCCGCGATTTTGCAGACGACGCAAACGTTCGTCTTCGGCGACGGCATCGGAGTCGATGCCGGAATCGACATGGAAACCGCGAGTTTGCCGACCCAGTAATCCACGTGACCAAGATTCAACCTCTTGGAACGACTCTGGTCGACATTCTTCTTCACTCCGATAGTTCTCACGGCAATAAGTTCTCACTTGACAGCGACAGCCGGGCACAAAGCCCCGATGTAATATGACGCCTTATTCTGTTTCCTTCCCACAGAAAGTCAGAAAATACCCTCTTGCCTATATTTCATGGCTAAAAAATTACCCAAACGCCCTGGCAAGGCTTCATGAATAGTTCAAATCCTATTTTTCACATCTTTTCCCTCCATCGATCATTATCTCCATTTCAGAGGGATTTACACCCAAAAAAGGGAGTAATATAGTTTCCTTTAGTAATCTTGCAACTTAATTTTGATTATTGAACTTTGGGTATTCGAGATCTTTCGTAAATACTTTTTTTGAAATTGTACTCTGATTATGCGGAGCACACTCCGGTAAGGAGCCAACGACCTCGCGTAACGAATGCATTTTGTATGCACTTGTTGATCGACTGTTTTCTCGTTGCAAGTCATGATGGGATTCCTTTTCCTCTCCCTTCGATCGGCGCCCACGACCTCCATTAGGGTCACTGACACGTTTCTCGACGGAGACGGCGATAAGACGCGACGTTCCGCGAAACCCAGTCGTACCGAGAGGTCGAACGTTCAGCTAATGTCAAGGGTAAAGGAATGGGAAAGCGAAGGTCGTCGAAAACGAAATGGCGTTTATTCACCCTTCGTTAGAATTGCAAATCGCTTTTACTGGTTTTCCAGGATCTCGACCGTGTTCACGGCCGGGGACGATCCCCGTGGAACTCTGTGGATTCCTGGTTCCATTGCCCTGACCGTCGATGCGAGCCCGAGAAGGAACTCGTACTTGGGAAATTAAGAAGGAGTAACGAACCGAGCCGAGAGAAATTGTAGGGCTTGAAGGAAAAATGGTTATCTGCAAAAAAAAAAAGTCCGAAAGTAGTATAGCTGGTTTAGCCCTAATAGGACCTTTTTTCTTTCGTCGAAAATCGTAGTTTTAGGGAATCGTATGAAAGAAAAGCTGGTCAATATGTGCATACCACTTTTTCTCACTTTTAAGGTAATTGGAATATTCACTTTTCGTGTAGAGCTCGCGGAAAGCACTGCAGATATTGCATTTTTCCTTTCAGCCCTTCGATTGTAAGACACGAACGGAAGGGCGTTCGTACGACGGGGAGCGCCAATTGCGAGAGGGCAAAGACTTCATGTAACAGTCGGGCAGTTCCAAGCTATTTCCCTCCCTTTCATCTTTGTTGTGCATCGCGAACTCGTGAGAACTCATCGTTACGCTTTCCATCTTAAGCTTTCCTTCCTTTCGTGAAACCGACGATTCGATCTTTAAATAGGTAACTAGCATTTCTGAGGGTGTGGGCGCCGTCTCTTTACGCGACTTTGGCGCGCGTGATGCGAAGATCACGAGTTTCTTGAAAATGTCTCAAGGATACACGAAGGGAGTGAGTTCTCATTGAACATTAAAAAAAAAAAACAGGTAACGACGAACGGCTAGTGATAGGAATCGTGGCTCGGAATGGAATCTCACCGTGATGAGAGGTCGATCCACGTGTCACGACTCACGAGGCACGAGAGAGAATGTGAGGTGGGAGCCGGCCGGCAAGGAACTGAAACCCAGAGCCAGCGCGCTCTTAAGGCCACTTTCATAAGGGAAAGCCCCCCCCCCTTCCTTCCTTCCTCTCTCTCCCCTCCTCTTCACCTCTCTCTCTCTCTCTCACCCCGCCTCTTTTGCGTTCATGATCTTCCTGCGATGCGTTACTGCTCCTTTCCTTTATTCTAAAATAAGTCAAGGTATTCTGGAAAAACAAGACAATAGATTGTTTTTTTTTTGGTAGCCGGTTTCACGTAAGTGGTCGGTCGCGTTCATGAAAACCTCGAACCCTCGAGATTCGAATGCGCTATAGGCTTAGGACGTCGTCCGACGGGTTCGGAGCCCGAAGTGTCGAGCACGTCGAGCAGCGATGGAATCTGCCCGTAGAAATACGAAGATGGAATGGGAAACTTTAAACCCGATTCCGGACTTAGACAACGATCTGAGACTTCTCGGAGACCCGCTTCACCGAACGAAGAGTCCGGAATGATCACAATGCGAAGGCAGTTGTGTCCGGGTTTTTCACAAAACACTCGCCTGGCCCACGATCCTCATTTTCCTGCCACCCTCGGTGGTTTCCATCAGACAGGATGAACTTGCATATCCCCTTCAGGGATCCATCCGGCAGTCCCCGACAATGCGACGAAATTGCTGGTTTTCGCTTCGAGCTCACATAAACTCAGTGGATGGGGGGGGGGGGGGGGTGGGGGATGGCCGCCGAGGGAGGCAAAAAAATAACGATGATGTCATTTGGCTGGGAGACCTCAACGCTCGGATTACATGGGTTCCACGAATTAGCTCTGCAAGTCGTTTCCTCTTCGGTTGGTGCTCGGTCTATGCAATAAAGCGAAGGTGCGGTTCAGACTGGAGACATACCTGGCTCGTGGGATACCCCAAGGGTATCCAAGCAGGTTATTTAATAACAACCACATAATTACCCCCAACGATTCGGATTCCCCCCCCCCCTTCCGCAGGCGATTTATTCGCAAAATGCCTGCAGCTCTGAATAACTTTTGCATGACCTTGCCCGAATCTCGGAAAAAATCGGAAATGAATGGATGAATGGATTCGTGCGTGAACGACTACGGAATCGCAAGAAGAAAAAAATGCGAAACGAATCGATGAATGAATGGATGCGTGAACGACGAGAAAGATGTCATGAAGTGCCGTAAACGGAGGCACTGAACTCTCTACAGGAAAATCTTCAGTGAAACAGTTTCCTCTCGGTCGGAATGGAATTTCCAAAGAAAAGGGGGAAAGAAAAAAAAAAAAAGAAACAGAATGGTTGCGGTTCTCTTGGGGCTCGGAATGTTATTTCCGGAGTCCCTGGCCATCGGAGGCGAAAGATTTCCCTATCGTCCTCGCCTTCTCGACTGTGACAAATGAGGTCTTGCCATGTTTGCCTCGATCGTCGCGCCTACACCGTTATCGGCTGACGGTGCTAACTCCCCCCCCCCCCCCCCCCCCCCCCCCCCGCCCACCCCCCCCCCCCCCCCCCCCCCCCCCCCCCCCCTGTCAGGACTGTTGCATTTATCCAGACTGCGAGGTTCTTGGGGAGACAGTGGGGTGTTAACTCTGCGAAACTGCCTCGCGCGCCCTACTTCGATGAAAGTAATTTTTGTTGGTGTTACTGCGCCTTCCACATTTCTCGATAATTTGCCTCATTGTGGAAATTTTATCAAGGTGATGGATGCTACGGCTGTAGATGTCTCCATTCCGTCAAATTCTTTTGCTCTTCGATTATTTTTTTAAGTTCGTATTTTATGCATTCCGTGATTTTCTCTCATGGAATTCGACAATGTACTACGGATCGATAGAAAAATAATGACGCATGCGTAGGTGTACCCGGCCTTCCTAAATGTATCCGGACGTGATGCAGGATGGAAGGTCGTCGTATCATCGGGTCTTTTATACCGTAGGACCACCGTCGGTGCGACTGCTGCGACGCATCGAGGCATGCCGTTCTCTAGTTCCCGACTGCGTTTTAGCGTAGTTCTTCCCAAACGTTTATATTCGCACCGAACCTTTGAGTGTCGATAGGATCCACCGTTTAGCAGCCACCTTCGTTCCACAATTTTTCGAAGCCGATATAGATTAGGGGGATGCGAGACGAGTGTCCGATCGGGTTCAAATGGGGGCTCTCTCCTGGCCTTGGCAATAGTTTTATATGCGCTAATCACGCACTGGTACTTCGTGCGGCATGACAGGGATCATCGTCCTGTTCAGCATAAACATGTGGTCGCTTGCGAGAAATAGCCCCAGGAACACGCTCTGACTCGGCAGAAAGGAGGAAGATTTCTCTGGAAAGATGTCTGAAACCGGCGGACTCTATGCCGCGACGTATCGCAGCAGTTATTCATATGGAGGGGGTCCAATCGATGTTGGACTTGCCGATACTTCGACGTGCATCCTGCTTATATGCAGGATGGATACAAATGTATGTATAGGATGCATACATGTGTATATGAAATGCATATATATATTTATACGTATTGTTATTGCATCCAAAATACTTTTTTATTTTCTCTACTTTACGTGCAGTTTCTTTCATATACAACTTCACTTTTATATCTCACTAAATTTGGTCCTCTCAGGGACGAAGGAAAATACTTTATTCGTACCCTAATGGAACGGAGTAAAGTTACATAGCGGCACCCAGATGACGACCGATCTCATCTCTGCATCAGATCTTAGAAGCGGTGATACCACCTTCGTCACGGAGAGTGGGAAGCGAACGTAACGAGCCCGATCGCATGCGTATTCCACTTCTTCCGGGGGGGAATTAGAGGCGAGGATGACATTGACCTTCCTGGAGGAGACAGAGGAGAATGAGACGGGCTCGACGAGCCGCCTCTCTTAAGCAAACGACGAAAAGAATCCCCTCCTCTGGGAAGAATCTCCTCTTCCTCCCTCTCCTTTGTCGCGCCGGCAGAGCTGGTTTTCCTCGTCGGCTCCATTTCACGAACCGGGAGAGGTTCGGATCTCGTTTGCCTGCTGCGACTCGAAGGGAAGGGATCGCATCGTATGGATACGATATTTTCGTGCGTGATGTGCAAATCGGGTTTTGGCCCTCTCGGGTACTCTATAAAGCATGAAGGGGAAACGGCCGGGCGTGTCTCGAGACGTGCCAGAAACTCGTGCAATTGATTCTTGGCTGCGGTGCGATGCGATCCGTCGCAGGGAGGAATTCGTTTCCCATCGGGGTAGATCGGCAGGGGACACGAGGCCTGGGTCTGGTCGAGCCCGTCGCTTCAATCTGTATGGATGACGGGACGACGAGAGGAGATGATCTCACGTAATGAAGAGACCTGCACGGAATGTTCGGGACCAGACCCTCGGTCGCTTTCCGAGGGGACGACAGCGTCTGCCATCTACCGTTTGCCGCAGAAACTTTCCCGCTCCCTCTTCGTGGGGCGGGAGGGGTCGGAGTGGGACGGGGGGGCACGACGGGCACTACGTTGGGATTCTCCTGGGAAGGCCACCCAAGAGATGGTTCTCACGCACCTTCACCCCGACATTATCGTGATTTCGACCGCGGTCGATCCCCAGAGGACGTCTGTAACGACTTGCGCCATGGCGGTTTATGAGGATCATCTCACACGGGACGTGACTTGACCACTCAAATCCAAAGATGCCGTAGTGCAAGGTGGGTCGACGCGTTTTCTAGAGGCAAAAAGAAGCACAAGTTTTTACCAATTTTTGCAGTCCATCGGCGACGATGGAAGACAAGCAACAGCGGCGAATATTTATCGGACTTGCCACCGAGTTGCTTCGACGTTTCGGCATCGCACAAAGCTTCTGCGCCTTGTCTCTCGTCTACGTGAAATGCATGTTTGAATAGGTTACCGGTGTACGGTCGTCGGTGTGCGGTTACGTGAAAATAATTGACAGGTGAATGTGATTTTTAGTCCTGGTTCCTTTTTTCTTGTTCCTTGTAGCACACTCTAACCGGTCACAGCGGGAAGGTGATGGCGGCGAAGTTTCTCGAAGCCTGTAAAGTCGTCTCGGGGAGTCACGACCGAACCCTCAAAGTCTGGGATCTCCGGAGTCGTGCATGTGGGTATTCCGTCGAGAAAAATAGAATTTCAGGAATGAAGGCTCTCGGGCGAACGGGCGAGGATTTCGGCGACACCGGCGAGAGCGTTTAAAGACCGGCAACTAATCGACCGCGGTGAACCTCGGAAAGAAGCAGACGGCAGACGGAACGTCAGAAGGCGTGGGACTCCCTCTGGCACTCCAGGTGTCGTCTGCTTCTATCCGGAAACCCCCCACCCCCGTCTCCTTTTTGCCTCGCCTGCGCCTTCGGAGTCTTCGACCCCTTCGCGAAGACGCGAGAGTTACGCCCGTATCGCTATTGTTATCGTTCTCATCGTTACCACGATCCTAACGCTAGGCATCCGGACGATCTTCGCCGGCTCGAGCTGCAACGACGTGGTGACGAGCGACTCCAGCGCGACGAACATCATCAGCGGTCACTTCGACAAGCGCATCCGGTTCTGGGACTCCCGCTCCGAGAGCGACGCCAACCAGATCCTACTCCAGGGGAAGGTGACCTCCCTCGACCTCTCCCGAGGTACGGAAAACCGTGCTCCTCCTTCGTCCTCTCGGTTCTCGCAGCGCGCGTCCCATCGTCCCCAGATGAGGATATAGCGATTCTTTTTAATTTCTTCAGAATACCATAATTATTTCCTCGTAATTATTTATATCCAATGTACATTAAAAGAATGCACACGTGTGAGAAACGATCGGAGGGGAACGGGTCAGGAACCGCTGTTTCTGTTCCAGATGGAAAATACCTCCTGACGTGCGTCCGAGACGACACTCTGAAGATCCTGGACCTGAGGATGAACCAGGTGTCGGGCACCTTCTAGTGAGTCCTCTCGATGCCTCGCTCTTTTCCTCGTCGGTAGAGTTCCGTTCGCTCCATCGGCGAAACGAGATTCCACGATTCCTCCACGTATTCCATCTTTCGTTTATCTTGCGGTGATGGGTTTCTCGTGACCGACGCCACACTCGATGGCTTTAAGGATTAGTCTATCTGGGGGAAAAAAAATCGTTATGCCTTCCCTCGGAGGAAAAAGTGAAGACTTATGACCGCCCGCTTAAAGTGAGAAAAAGCGTTAAATGTACGAGGGTCAGTCAAATGAAAATGAGAAAATCGCGATAGAAAATAATTCCCTATGGATGGTCGTCCAGTATTTTCTGTTTATGTTTGCCGAGATTGCGCGAATATCTGTCTTAGCCGGCAACACCATGCAAGCAGAAAGAAGAGCGCAATCGCTTAAGCAACATGGCGCTCACAGTGCCTTGTGCGTTCAAGGAAGCCCGGCGTGCTGTAATTCAATTTCTGACTGCTAAAGGCGTGTCACCCATCGAAATCCATTCCCGAATGAGTGCTGTTGACATCAACAGCTTTTTACCACGGCGGCGAGCGTACATGTGGTGCAAACGTTTCCGAAGCGGGCGCGTTTGAAGGATGACTCTCGCCCAGGTCGGGTCAACGATATCGCCACAGAAATGATCACAAAGGTGGACGAGCTCATACGAGCAACAGAAACGTTTCACTGGATGAATGGACTGCAGATTCGGGAATCAGTCACAGCTCGATTCACTCCATAATCAGCGTCCAGCATAGCATAGCGTCTACGCACGGACGATGAAGTGTAGGAGGCTGTTGCGTGGCGGTTCAAACAGCAGCCTCATAAATTTTATGAGGCTGGTATAAATAATATTGCGAGACGTTGGAATCTGTGCCTCAACAATGGTGGGGAAATAATACACTCACTGCAAGAAAAAAAAATTATCGTTTTCATTTGACGGACCCATGTAGATTGGTTTTTTGCTTTGGGATGCCCCAAATCTACTCTCTTCAATGAAAGGGAAAGGGACCTACGTGCACTACCAGCTTTTCACTTCTCGGATTTTTTTTTATGTTGGCCAGTTTCCTTTGTTGACCTTCTATTCAATCAGTGATATAATTGCAGCTGATCTTGCATTTCTAATTTTACGAATGGTTCAGCATGTATCTCATTTTCGGAGTCTGTTTGTAATCAGTTTTTTATTTTCTGTACGGAATTAGGAATTCCTAACCGATTTCGTCGTTTGAGAATCTTTTCGAAGAGAAGACGTTAGTCTATACGGATAGAGTATCGGATTCTGCATCCCTCTTGACGGAACGCTTTGTTCGGATTAGCGGCGAGGGGTTCAAGGTGAGCTGCGACTGGTCGCGGGCGGTGTTCAGCCCGGACTCACGCTTCATCTGCTGCGGCTCCGTGGACGGGTCCGTGTTCATCTGGAACGTCGCAAATCTCCAAGTGGAGAAGGTTCTCAAGGGACACACGTGAGTGCCGAGTTTCCGAATGCCGCATCCAGTTCGCATTCGGTTCGGGCCGACACCCTGCCGTAATGGATGGGTTCCGGGGGCCTCTTTGCATATAATGGCTGAGATTTGCCACGAGCGATGTCATAGAACCTTCGAAACGCGTGATTCCAGCGATGAAAGACTTGCGATACGTCATGCCCGTAGTGGGAGTGGAGTAACGGTAAACGTGTGAACAAAGAATAAGTAGAGAATCACTCGGCAGATGCTTTGTGGTCTCTTCTCGCATGTTTGTTTCCCACTTGAATGTCCACGACATCGGAACCGGGAACTGCTAAATGCGTGTAAAATGCCAGGAACGATCGCGTGCAAGTGGATTGCGTGCAAGTCGATGTTTGAATGGCGATGCGAGGAAGCCAGGAAAATTTAAGGAATAGTGTAGGTCGCATCCGGTAGCTGGGCTTCGAGTCGAACAAACCCTTAGAATGCGTAAAGTGATAGTAAGTAATCCCCCGAGAATTCTCCCCAAAGAAACTCCGGAATGAGGTTGCTCAGCGAGATGTAACGAGTGCTTTCAAAGGTATTTCAACGTAATTTTCACGATTGAAGTGGTTTCATCGAAATGGATAGCGTGAAACGGATTGGTGGGAACGTTAGTTTCTTACACGACAGTGTGATTTATTACCCTTCAAAATGTTAGTTAATAAATGGTATAATGCCTAATAGTTCATTTATGAAGGAGAAATATGTTATATGTATATGAACGAAATTTTTCTCATGGCGCTTATCATGAGACTGGAATGAAGGTGAGGAAGGTGGTAGTCTTGTGCAACATTCACACCCATGCACGAATTCCAATTTCAAGTTTCACACATACTTAGCTCTGCAGAAAAAGAATATTAAAAAATATATTTTTATAAGCTTCTCTGGAAGTCGATTAAATTAGTTTAAAAAACAAAAAGCAATGGCCCCAGTTGTCGTAGTTTGGAACCTTCGTCTGGGAAACCATGAGTAGGAATAAAGGCTCCTAGGGTCGTTAGCCAACGCCTTTTTTTTCACCAGGTCGTTTTGTTTCCAAGTAATTTGATACCGCTACTGCTTTTCCTCTGTCATTCCGTGAATTTCTCGAGAAAGCTCTTTTTCCCTTCCCATATTCCCAAACCAAAAATTGGAGTTGCCGTGAAACTCGGCGTGCGAACGTAGCCAGGTGAGACGCAGGCCAACGAGCGATCGGATCATCGACTTAAAATCGTAAAATCTTCTTTCGTCGTGCCATGTACAGTCTCGCCCACTGGATTTAATACGCGAAAATGAAATCATTTGGCGCAGTTGAAGACCAAAAATCAGAAAGCGTTTTTTCACAGAACATTCTCTTACTTCTGGAGCCTATCTGAACCATTCCCACGTAAATATTTAGTTTTCCATATGGACGTATCTTGAAACTGGAAGATGTCCGTAACGAGATCGAGCCTACCGTGTTTCCTGTTACGAATAGGATGAGGCCTTCCAAGCGCCCGTCATGCGCCCCTTGTGCGTCAGCAGCATCACTCGAAACAGGGTTGGAAATAAATGGATGAAATCCGTGTTGAATGTCTTCAAATCGCGATATTAGTCGTGGCTTCGCTGAAAGCTCGGCAGAGCAAATAATTTTGAAAACTATAGGAATTCACAAAAAAAAGTGAGATGATGAAATAGACCCTAAAATGTGTAATTTAGTGCGATCTGGATGCCTGGCACTGTCGTAGCATGGATTCGATACGGTAAATGATGTTGTGACTTGGTCCTAGGGCGGCGGTGATCGCGACGGCGTGGAACCCGAACGGGGACATGCTGGCCACCTGTGATAAAGCGAAGCGGGTCGTCATCTGGACCGCCTACTGATGCTCCTCGTTCACGCGCACACATCGATCCTTCCAGCTTCTCTGCTTTTTTTCTGTCGTTTGTTCTGGAAAACTCTCCATGTTTCAGGTTTTTCCATCTTGACTGTTAATACATTGCCGATACGATCGTCTTCCGGATTCCGTTCGTTTCTGATCCTGCACGGTATGAACGTAACGGTGAGTCGCATCGATGTGCCGAGAGGTGAGTGAACCGCGAATTCGTTCCAGCTGTGACGTTAGTCTTTAATGTTGCTTGCAGTGACTCGCTGGAGTTTCGCAATGTCCCTGTCAACTGTAGGAGCACTGACAAAATGCTTTCGTTGAACACCGTGTTAGTACAAATAGACGAGGGGAAGAGATAGAGATGCACCTTCACACCCCACAGCAGACGAGTGGCACCCACTACCGAAGAAGTAGTGCTGGATAAAAGTAGTTAAAAGTGAAGTGCATGCTGTTCGGTTCCACGAAGGAACGGGATGATGAATCTTAACGTCGTCGCTGGAGGTCTCTCTGGAGGAAACCGAAATCCCCACGAAATGACTCGTCAGTTCGCCTTTTTAACCACGAATTTGCAGAACGGTACAGCAAAATCGGGTCGCTGCCGACAGTCCGGCAAATCGGCGAAAAATTTAGAAAATTTAGTGAAGCAGAGGCATTTTACGCTTTCGCCTAAGACATGAAGTCAGAGAACGAAGAGAGTTGCTGGTCAAGTTTTTACAGCGTAATGCAAAAAATCAATTCTCAGCTTCGGAAGGGTGCATTTAGATTTTTCTTCATTTTACTAACAAAATGATTGGAGAGAGAAAAAAAGACTACTCACATTGGCTTGACTCCTCCAGTAGTTTTTTTTAGTCTGTGATATTCCTCAAAACGCGAATAGCTGAGCCGTGATTGTGAAAGGATTAATGAAGGAATGAACGAAGGCATCTCCTGGAATCGATCTGAGTTGGCCTCTCACCGGCTGGAAAGCGTATCGCGTATTGCTTATGTAGACGATAATATCGTTATATCGCAGATAGTCGAGACATCCGTTTGGCCTTTCACACAAAATCGCGTTATAATGGGATTCATTTGAAAGTTCGTGCCAGAAACCTTGGCGAATCGAATCCAACAAGTTTTCCGTAGAGAAACATGCGACAAATGTAAAACTAGCCGTAGCAAAGCATTTCTCGATGGTTTGCTCCAGCTCGATCCCCTTATCGACGGCACGAGCGCATTCACGTAACCCACATCGTTGAACAGATGACAATATTCAATATTTTCCCTAAGTCTCATTTCATTCGATCGTTTCAAAGAGATTACTGAACGACCAATTGTATTTTCCAAAAATTTTCCGAGATGCGATCTGGGAAAGCACCGATAAGAATTGGGTGATTTCGTAGATTTCTCTGGTTTTCTTATGGGAAAAAACGACGGCCCTCTCGAATACCGTCGGAAACATGATTCCATCACGCTTGAAGGATCCTGGAGGAACCAGGGAGGAAAATGCTAAGTCATCTTCTGGATCGTATCTCCAGCAGCTGCCGACCCTTTCGAGTTAAAGATAGCGGAAATTGCCTAGATTCCAGAGGAATTCAGGCTCCAAGTGTGGGATGCCGAACCTAAGTAATTTACGCTAACTTTGAAGAGCTCAGAAAGAGTTAGAGAGGATATTTAAATCATCTGGCGAACGTTGAAGTTTAGGGTAAGAAAAAAAAATGGTGCGCGTCATTCTGTTAATTCAGGGATGTCCGGATAAGATATCTCCATATCCCACATCAATCAATCATTGCCAACCACCACTTCATTCTCAGCTCAACTCATGAACTCGGCATAAAATTATCTCATACATTAAAAAACAGAAGATCCAGATGCCGATACGAAGGTTTCTTGAATCTGGCATATTTTCGGCACGATATCCGGCAACACTGGGGGACGGGACCAAAGCCAGGGGGTCGTAACTAGAAAGCCAAATAGAGCCTAACCGTATAATATCTACCTAAATAGGAATTTATTAGCGTAACTGGAACGGCTTTTTGCCTCCTAATAGAGAGAATTTAAACCGATTCCTATTATAGGTCGGGACCTCAGAGAGATAATAGCGTTGATTTCATAGACCTCGGCATTGTGATTTCTTCTTTCATTGCATCCAATTACTGGACGAGCTACGAAGACCCACTCGTAGAAAGCGATCTCTTTCTGTAAGCCTTCAAGTTCTCATTGCTCTGAGATATTATTCAACAGGAGATTTATTCCGTGAAGCTGGCGACCCCGTTGGTGTGACAAGGATGACTGTTTCTAAAAAAAAGAGAGCCTGTAGTTTCTGTAGAGCCATCAAGGATATATCAGAAGTTCTGTGCCAAAGAGCTAATGATTTCATTTATTTTCCCGAAGAACCCAGGGAACTGAATGCTGTAAAGCAAGGTTTCTTCGCCATCGCACAGTTCCCAAAAGTCCTTGGTGTAATTGATGAAAGTCAAATTTCCATCAAGGCTCCATCTGCGGATGAGGAAGTTTACGTGAACAGAAAATTCTTTCATTCAATCAACGTTGAAGGCATCTGCAACTCTGACCTTATCTTCACGAATATTGTTGTCAAACGGCCAGGAAGCACACATGACAGCTTCATCTGGAATACACGTGACGTCAAAGTGCGATTTGAGAATGGGGATTTTTGGGAACGGATATTTGCTTGGTGACAGTGGCTTTGCTCTTCAGATGTGCTTGTTGACACCCATAATGAAAGATTCTCCCGCTTCTTCCGAGAAAAAGTATAATAAAGCTCTCTAGCAGACAAGATGCATCATTGAACGTTGTTTTGGGGTTTGGAAGTCGAGATTGAGGTGCCTGCTCAAGTCATGCGGATCGTTGCAAGTGGAACCTGAAAAATGCTGCAAAATAATTGTGACTTGTGCCACAATTATTTTGTCCACAACAAAACAGCTGGAGTTCCAGACCTTGACATCGAGTCGGAAGATGCTACCGTCACCGATGATGCTGACTTGGGAAGCTCATTTGATGCACCTGCATCAAATAATGCCAAGACTTTTCGAGACAGTGTTGTGAGACGCTCTCAATAAAGTTTTCAAATTCTGTCGAGATTAAGGGCGGATTTTTGAACAGAGAACTATCCGATAATACAGCTTCATTTATGAGAAAATGCATTATAAATCCGGTAAATAAAGCAGCATTATCGGATAATGCTCTGTTCAAAAATCCACCCTAAATGTTTTTCTCAGACAAAATAATTAGGAACAGCCACAACAGATTTTAAAGGGCTGTTTAAATGGCCAATTAGGCCATTGCTATTATATGCGATATTATTTGATATTATATCCTCAGATAACTGGATGCTGAGTCCAATATTATGCATTCCATTTACACTAATAACGCTCTAACCTCCTAATAGCAGCATAATAGCGTCATAATAAATAAGACTCTTCTAGTTACGGCCCCCAGCACTCTAAGCCTAAATCAATGATAGATAATTTCTTTTTTTTTTAATGGCGAAATGGTGGATCGCAAACAACAAAAAAGGCCACTTTTCGTCGTCTACTACTCAATATCTTTCTTATGGTTGGTCTCTTTCCTCCAAAACCCCCCCAGGAGTGGCTACACAGAGCGGGGGGAGAAAAAAAAACCGGAATGAAATTCCCATCTTCAAAAAGCGAATTTCAATGTTCTCCACAACCACGGGAAAATGGAGCTTCAAAATTGCTGGAGCTATTCTGTGTTGAGAGGAAGAAACATGCCTAATCTCGTTCCTGTTGATACTCGCAGAGAGGAATACGAGGAGGTTGGATTTTGCTACGGGAACGGGTTGATGGTAATTGGGGCTACCGCGCCAGTGGATTTGATCACCAATACATGACGTTTTTGAAGGACGTTCGTTGAACGTTAAAGAGCCGTTTTTCTTGGGCTAACTAATGTGCCATTTAACTAATTAATAACCATTAATAAGCATAATTAATAACCATTTGACAATGGCTAGAAACAAAAGTTTATACAACTGACGCCATATGACATCTAAGTAGCCGCTATAACGAGTCAGTACCCCATACAGCTGGAATTAGTCTCCGATGCTTTCCTTGGGGTGCCCGATCTTTTTCCCCTCAGACACCACGGAGGAAGACATTTGGACTCTTCAACAAATCTGTCTTACGAGGTAACCCAGTCCAAGGAGTCTCCAGAAAACTCTGGCCCGAAGGATGGAAGGAAGATGGTTCGATATCAAAGATGACTTCATAGGTTGTTGAACGAGACCCTCAAACTTCCCTTCGCGTACCCCCACTAACTCTCAGCTCTTACTTTCGCACGCGGACACCTGATAAGGCCCTTCCGGCCAGCTGGATCCGCAAACGCCTTATGATCTTCGGGGCATCTGTCCTTAACCCTTCCGATTGGATGTAAATATAATATCGACTTAAATAAAATCACACCTTACTGACTCACGAAGTAAAACGGCTAGGACCCTATAGATTTCATTCTTCTTCGGCTCAGGTGGACCTAAATACTAAGCGTCCAAAAACACTGATACTAACCTAAATAAATTCAGGTTGCTTTCTCAATAAGGCCGTATAGTTCCTTACTCTTTAATTAAACCCCTAAAGATAAAAAAACCTCAATGGAGAGATCCTGGGGGAGAAGCAGCTCTCTCTCGGGTTGACTTCTCCCACATAGCCATGAGTCACCTTCTCAGGGCTAAGTCATTAGCTTCATGAGGGTCTTGCTCTCTGCCAGCCCTCATGTTGGGAGGATCTCACCATGGTGGGCGAGAGTCATATGTCGGCCCACCACATGACAGCGGGGCCCACCATACCTTTAGCTCCTAACTTTATAATAGATAAAAAATTGTTGAACGAGATGCACGAAAGGGTGATAATCTACTTCATACCTCCTCATAAAGGACAGGCTCGTGCGGCGAGTGCGTGATTTCTGTTGTGGAGATAGATCAAGGAGGTAGAAAAGAAAGAGTGCGCATTCCCTCGAGGCCACCTGGTGCCGAGTGAATTCACTATGGCCGGTGCATGCGACACTGACGCTCTAGCTGAAAGAGTGGAGAAGCTCAGTCAAGTCTGGTTCTGGGGCTTGTGCAGCATAAATTGTAAAGAAAAACAAAACAGGAGAATCTCCTTATAATCATCGTTCCATGAGTTTTCCATGTTGAGTCCATGTGGTCGTAGCATTTTTCAAGTAGACGCGCATTGTCTCAGACTTATGTATAGTTTATTTATTTTTAACAAACTGGGTTGCCCGGCGTTGCCCGAGATATTTTTTAGGAGTAATATAGCTGTTGTTCTTTTATGTGCTTTTTTGTTAGTGCTTATTTGTCTAAGTCTGGCCAGACCGACGGGGACGGGAGCACTGCTCTGACCATTTTATTTTTATTTGTTTTTTTTTCTTATTTTTTAAAAGTTGTTCTAAATTAATTATTAACTCAAAGGGTGTTCCAGGCCAGCTAGATTTCTCAAGCATTGCAGTGAATGATTGAGACACTTTAGAATTTAGAATTTTAGAATTTAGAATTTAGAAGTTTTTTTGGGTGCAGTAAGAATATGTGTGAGAAAATGGAGTTTAGTTTTTCCTGTGAAATAAGAATATCATTGAGAAACT